>QEPC01009812.1:393665-417835 GCA_003113815.1 Sphenodon punctatus | reverse complement strand
GAGTGGATGTGGCAGAGCAGACTGAAGCTCAACCCCGATAAGACGGAGGTGATGGTGGTGGGGAGAGCGAGGGAGGTGTCGGCCTCCCTGGTTGGGGGTGTGTGCCCTCCCGTAGCTTGGCAGGTTTGGAGTCTGGGGGTGATTTTGGATGCAGACCTTCGCCTGGAGCAGCAGGTGAAGGCAGTGGCGAAGGCCAGCTTCCGCCAGTTGTATCTGGTGCGGAGGCTGCGTCCGTTCGTCTCTGGCCCGGACCTGGCCTCCCTCATCCATGCCTTCGTCACCTCGAGGCTGGACTACTGCAATGTGCTCTACGTGGGGTTGCCCTTGTTCTTAGTTCAGAGGCTGCAGCTAGTGCAGAATGCGGCGGCCCGCCTCCTGTCAGGGACGGGCCGTCGGGAGCATATAACACCTGTGCTCCGGACTCTGCACTGGCTGCTGATAGCGTGCCGAGCCAGGTTCAAGGTATTGGTGTTAATATACAAGGCCCTACACGGTCTGGACTCGTCATACCTCAGGGACCGCCTCGCCCTCCGCGCCCCAGAGCGGCTCCTTCGGTCCGCCGGGGGTGCCTTCTTGGAGGTTCCCCGTGTTAAGCAGGGGGTCGCAATGGAGAGGGCATTCTCGGTGGCCGCGCCGCGCCTTTGGAACTCCCTCCCAGAGGAAGCTCACCTAACCCCAAGCCTTTTGACATTTCAGCGAATTTGTAAGACCTGGCTGTTCGCCCAGGCCTTTGGGGAGGGGGGTGGGTGGGTTAGGGGGTGTTTTATCTTTCCCCACCCTTATTTATTATTATTCCAGCCTGTTTTACTGTAATGTTTTTATTTTTTGATATATAAATTGTTTTTATTATGAACTTGTTAGCCGCCCCGAGCTGTTTGCAGGAGGGGCGGGATACAAATTGAAAAATAAATATAAATTTAAAAATAGGTGAGAGATTACCGAATAAGTCTGCCATGATGGTGTTTAACTTCAAGCAGGGGAACTATGCAAAGATGAGGAAGTTAGTTAAGGGGAAACTAAAAGGGAAAGTTATCACGGTCAAAGGCCTGCAAAGAGGCATAGAGACTATTGAAAACTACTATTTAGACACCTAGATTAAATGTATACCACAAGTTTAAAAAAAGCAGGAAAAGACCCAAACAAATGCCTGCATGGTTAAATGGTAAAATTAAGGAGGCTATCAGAAAAAAAAATGTCCTTCAAAAAATGGAAACATTCTCCAAATGAGGTAAATAGGAATGAGCACAGACATTGGCAGAGAAAGTGTAAAACCATGATAAGACAGGCCAAGAGGGAATTTGAGAAACAAATTGCTAAAGCTACCAAATCCAATAGCAATCCCCCCTCCCCGGCACATCAGAGGCAGGAAATCTGCTAGAGAGGCTAGATGATCAGGGAGCAAAGGGGGCACTCAAAGACAACAAGGCCATTGCCGAGAAACTAAATCAGTTCTTTACATCAGTTTTTACTGCAGGGGATGTTGGGGTGATACTCACACCAGAAACTACTTTTTGTTGGTGAGGAATCTGAGGAATTATCTGAAATTAAAATTAGCAACATGCCAGAAGAGGTTTTATTGCATATCGATAATTTAAACAGTAGCGAGTCACCCAGGCCTGATGGTATTCATCCAAGGGCACTAAAAGAACTCAGATTTGAAATTGCTGTACTACTGTCAGTGATATGGAACTTATTGCTAAAATCCTCCTCTGTGCCAGAGGATTGGAGGTTAGCAAATGTAACCCCAATTTTTAAGAAGGGCTCCAGGGGTGACCCTGGAAACTACAGATCAGCGAACCTGACATCAGTACTGGGCAAACTGGTGAAGACCATTGTTAAAACAGAATTACTAGACATATTGACAAGCATGATTTGATGGGTCGGAAGTTGCTATGGGCCAGAGAGTGAGGGAGAGGCAGGGCCTAAACATCTCCCTCATTCCCTGGCTGAGACAGGCAGTGGAGGGGGCCAGGGAGTGAAGGAGAGGCAGGATCTCTGCCTCTCCCTCACTCCCTGCCAGAGGTTGGGAGCAGTGGCTGGGAGCTGGGGTCCCTGAGCACCTCCCCCCCCCCAAGGAGTGGGACCTGGGGCGGCTGCTCCATGCTAAGGCCAACCCTGTTGCTGGGTAAAAACCAGCATAGCTTTAGCAAAGGGAAGTCATGCCTTAATTGTTAATAAGCATGTGGATAGAGGTCATCCGGTTGATATAGTATATCTTTTGACAAAGTCCCTCAGCAGAGACTCTGGAACAAACTAAGGGTGTCTTTAGACGAGCGCCTCCCCACTCATCGTGCATGTTGCCGGGCTGCATAGGGCACCAATGCAACCCTGCAACATGCATGATGGGTGGGTAACGGGGTGGGAAGGTACTTGTCTAAAAACACTCTCTGTAGTCATGGGATAAGAGGATTCTTATCCTGTCATGGATTAGAAGCTGATTAAAAGACAGACAACAAAGGGTACAAATAAATGGTAATTTTTCATGTTGGAGAGAGGTAAACAGTGGGGTGCCTCAGGGGTCAGTATTGGGACCAGTATTTCTTAATGCCATATTCATTAATGATCTGGAAAGAGGGATAAAGAGTGAGGTGGCTAAATTTGCACATGACACCAAATTATTCAAAATAGTTAAGACCGAGTCAGACTGTAACACAGAGATCTTGCATGACTAGGTGAATAGGCAATAAAATGGCAAATGAAATTAAATGTTAATAAGTACAAGGTGATGCACAACTGCAGATAGGAAAAAATAAATCTCACTTTACATACATGATGCTAGGTTCTGATCTGGGTGTAGCTACTCAGAAGGATCTTGGAGTCATTGTGGATAGCTCCTTGAACTGAAGACTGAAGACATATTGGCTGAGTGTGTGGCAGCAGTCAAAAAGGCAAACCGAATGCTTGTAGGCATTATTGTGAAAGGAATACAAAAATAAAAGGGAAACTATCATAATGCCACTGTATAAATCTTTGGTACGACCCCACCTTGAATATTGTGTGTAGTTCTGGTTGCCCCATCTCAGGAAAGATATAATAGAACTAGAAAAAGTTCAGAGAAGGGCAACAAGGGTGATAGAAGGGATGGATCCATGAGAAGAGGCTCAGCAGGTTAGGGCTGTTAGCTTGGAAAAGAAGAGGTTAGGGGGAGATATGATAGCAGTTTAACCCTAAACCAAAAAAAAATTCGGTTTCAAAAAAGGTTAAGGCAGGATCATTTTTTACTATAAGTCTGCCCATGAACAAGTATAACAAAACTTAAAATAAAAAAAAAAAACATTGATAAAAAAACTAACAACATAGAGGGGGTGCAAGTAGGAGGAGGGCAATAGCAGAGAAAGAAACAAATGGGGGGCACTGGCCTTGAATGGGGGGCACATACAGTCCCCTTGGTTATGCCCCTGACTAGGAGACTGTCTGGGTGAGTTAGGATGACAGGGGTGGCAGTGGCTAGGTGGCACTAACTAACCCTGGGGATGTCTGGGTGAGTGGAGGGTATATGGGGGTGCAAGTGACTAGGGCGCATTGATCCCCACCCACCCAGACAGACAACTCCTGTGCCCCCTAGTCACTGGAACCCCAGAAGCCTCAGACACCCGCAGGATCAATACGGGGACGCTAGTGACATCTCCCGGTTGGAGCTAGGGATCTGCTCCTCAGGCCAGTTTATCGGCTGCTCGGGCGGGGCGGAGCGGGGCGGGGCTGCTGGATCCCGCCCTGCAGTCAGAGAGGCTCTAGCTCGCTCGCTCGCTAACTTTGCCCTTGGCGGCCCCTTCCTGCTCCGAACTCCCCCGATTGTGTCTGCGGCGAGAGCAGCGGGTGAGTCTGGGCCTGGGCTAGTTCCCTGCACTGCAGCAGAGCCAGGGCCTCCGGGGATAGGGCAGGTCTCCGGCTCCGCGCTGTTGGCAGCGGGCTCTGGAAGCTCTTCCCTTCCCGGGGAGAGGTCTTTGGGTCCCCCCTTGCCCCGCGGGGCTATTACGGATCTTGGGGCCTTCCTTTATAAGGGGTAAGGAGGACCAGCCTCCTTTGCTTTGTCCTTCCCCTCCCCGTTATGGGGTGGGCTGGTGCCGGGAGGCGGCTCTGTGAAGCTCTGGGGTGCCGGAGGGGGCGAGAGAGTTGTAAAAGCTTCATTAAAACACCCTGTAGATTCCCCCTCCTCCCTGGGCTGGATCGGTGTATAGAAGGGAGACTTGCTTGAATCTCCCACTGCCTTGCTTGAGGGGTTCCATTCTGCCCCCAGGGCCAGGACACGTGCCTTAGGTGCAGCTAATGCATGCCAGGCCCTTGAGAGAAAAATGGATGATCCTAGCTCAGGCCCTTGATCAGAGGATCCCAAACTACAGGTCATGACCCTAACTGGGGAGGGTTGCCACTTTTTGCAGTTTTGACCCTGAGACTCCCATTTTGGCCTATGGGAGTCTCGGGGTCAAACCACAAGAGATGGCAACCATAACTGAGGGCATCCCATTTGCCACTGGGGTTGCAACAGATGGTTCTTTTATATGTTTTACATAGCTTTGTTGCTGTAAAGGGAGGCAGAATTATATTTCTCTAAAATGGGGTTATATAGGCAAAAAGCTAGGGTTCTAGGTGGGAGCCATAAGGATCTAATTGTCGCTTGGGTCTCTGGGCCTCATAGCTAGAGTGCCCTTTGACTGGTTCTTTCTCACAAATTGCAGCTGCCTGGGTTCCCTCAGGCAGACTGGTTAGAGTTTGGTGGTGCTGAGACAACAGCAGGTTTCACTGCTTGAGCCAACTGCTGAGCCAACAGTAGGCCTCCGCTCATTTGTCCCAGTGCCCAGTCTAAACCACCAGTGCTCCCTGTGAGACTGCTTTCCAAAGGTGAAAGTCAGTAACCAGGGTGGTTCTTCAGAGGGTCTGGGGTGCAGCATCTCTATCTTCAAAAAGGGGAGGATGCAGAAAACTATAGATTGATCAGCTGGACAGCAATACCTGGAAGATACTAGAACAGATTATAAAGCAGTCAGTCTATACGCATCTGGGAAACAATGCAGTGGTTACCAGAAGCCATCATGGATTTGCCAAAATAAGTCATGCCAAACTAATCTTATCTCCTTTTTTGATCAAGTTACTAGTTTAGTGGATCATGTGAACGCCGTGGATGTAATATATCTTGATTTCAGCAAAGCATTTGACACAGTCCCCCATGCTATCCTTGTTGACAAACTGGTAAAATGTGGGCTAGATGATAATACCATTAGGTGGATTTACCATACTCAGAGTGCTCATTAATGGCTCTTCATCGATCTGGAGAGAGGTGTCAAGTGGGGTGCCTCAGGGCTCTGTCCTGGGCCCAGTACTGTTCAACTTTATTAATGACTTGGATGAAGGAGTAGAGGGAATGCTTATTAAATTTGCAATGACACAAAACTGGGTGGGATAGAGACAGAAATAAAATTCAAAATGATCTTGATATGTTGGAAAACTGGGCTGAAACTAACAAAAGGAAGTTCAACATAGAGAAATGTAAAGTTCTGAATTTAGGTTAAAAAAAAATGAAATGTACAAATACAGGATGCGGATATCTGGCTTGGCAGCAATACAAGTGAAAAGAGTCTGGGGATTGTAGTTTATCAGAAACTGAATAGGAGTCAGCAGTACGATGCAGCCTCAAAAAAGGCTAATGCAGTTTTGGGCTGCGTTAACGGATGCTTTGTTTTCATGTCACAAGAAGTAATAGTTCCACTCTATTCTGTACTGGTCAGACCTCATCTGGAGTAGTGTGTCCAGTTCTGGGCACCACACTTTAAGAAGGATATTGACAAATTTGAACGGGCTCAGAGAAGGGCAACAAAGATAGTCAGGGATCTGGAAACCAAGTCCTACGAGGAAAAGTTGAAGGAGCTGGGTATGTTTAGCCTAGAAAAGAGAAGACTAAGGGGAGACATGATAGTGGTCTTCCACTACCTGAAGGGCTGTCACAGAGAGGATGGCAAAGGCTTGTTCTCTCTTGCCCCTGAAGGCAAGACAAGAAGTAACGGGCTCAAATTACAAGACAGCAGATTTTGGTTAAACATTAGGAAGAACTTCCTAACAGTAAGAGCTGTTCGACAATGGAACAAATTGCCTAGGGAGGCGGTGGGCTCTCCTTTGCTGGAGGTTTTCAGTCAGAGGCTAGACAGCCATCTGTCAGGGTTGCTGTAGCTGCAGATTTCCTCTATTGAGAGACGGGTTGGACTAGATGACCTCTGAAGCCGGATTTTGCAGCTCTATCATTTGGCCTTGTAAATCTGCATAAAAGCAGAAATTATGTGGACTAGTGTATTCACACATACACAAAAATGTGTGAGATTTGCATTCAGATGTTTTCTCCCGGCCTTGTAAGGATACTTTTATGCATGTGTAATATGCCTTGAGATCCTGTCCAACTCTGATTCTATGATTAGCTGCACTGCACCTAAGGTACGTGCCTCGTAGGGGCAGGCTGGCACCTCTCAAGCAGGCAGTAGGAGATTCAAGGCCGCCTCCCTTCTAGACACTGATCCAACCCCCTAAGGGAGGTTGGGCTGCAGGGTGTTTTAATGAAGCTTTTACAACTCTGCTGGGCACAAGTGATCACTACTCTAGAGGCTGACCATCGTCTTTACAGGCCAGTCTTGTACCTACCTGGTCATTTGAAGAGGACACTGGAGGCTTGTATTAACATAATACACACATGAGCATGCATGCAACCCTTGAGCAAAACAGCCCTGGTCCAGAAGGTGTCCTCTGTGTTTTATCCCCAGAACATCCTCTCCCCTGCTAGTAAAATACACAGAAGCAGTAGCCAGGCTGCTTGGTTGCTGCTGAGGAGAGATACTGCTTAGTGTAAAAGTTTTTGAGGTTTCCAATACTTAGATTTGTGTCTGTTACCTTTTGTCCAAGAAAGGTTTTTTGTCCTGTAAGAAAAATGTATGAAGGCAAAGTACACCCCAAAGTTTCCCCCCACCCTCTCCATTCCTCCAAGCTGGGCATCAACCTAGAAGTACCAGGTTACCGTATCCCTGTATAGGGGAACATCATGTCAAGCTGGACCCACAACAAGGTATAGTGGTAGCCATGGTAAATCTCATCCCCTGGTACTACTACTAATCATTTCTACAGCACCACTAGGCGTATATAGCACTTTAAACTGTGGCCCTGGCAGTGGGGGGAACCAGAGACCCTTCCTCCTGCTGCTCTTAACACTCCCTGGGAAAAACCCCTCTCAAGTCCAGATACGGGCCCATTCCCATTGTCGGGGCTAGACACTGGTAGCACCAAAGGGCTCCAACAGTCCTCTCTTTGCTGCTTGGCTAGGTCCCATGTGCCTCTCAGTGCTTCCCCGGGCTGACGTGCATGCATGCTTTGGGCCATGCTGCTTTATGGCCCAGGCTAGAACTGCTGTAAAGGCACTCAATCAATCAAGTTTATTCTGCGTGGCCAACGGCCATTGCATAAAGGATTATACTCAAGACGAGTGTACATCCTCTCCCAGTAAGACATGCATAAGCAATTGAACAATACATAACAAGAGGTAAAATAATATATAAAATAGCATAATAATATAATAAAATATCCAAAACACTTCTGGGTTTTGTAGTGTAATATTCAGGAAGTCATATATTTATGCAGCCCTGAAAATGTAAGGATGCTGCCCATAGAGGGCCATAGGGTCGGTAAACCGACAGCTCCAGGGCTAAATTACAGGAAAAGTTACAGGGAGAGTTGCTCCAGCCCTAAGACCTCTGTTGCGGTGTACCTGCCAACTCTCAGCCCTCCAGGAGAGGGGTAAACCACCTCCTACTTTGTTACAAATAATCCAGCCACATCGGTTTACCAAGCTGGGGCAGGCCTGAATTTATTTTTATTTATTTATTTTATTTAATATATTTATATCCCGCCCCTCCTGCAAACAGCTCGGGGTGGCGAATTTAGTGCTGGGTGGCTCAATCCAAGAAATAGCTGAGTTATGTAGGACATCAAAGTGCTGCTTGAGGCTCAGCTGAACCTTTCACTAATCACCTTAGGTCAGAGAGTCATCCGGCAGGGCTCTGAATTCCAGAAAATTCTTCCTATAGTGGAGTACACACAATAGGAAGGATGCGACATCCTTAATGTCCTGAGGATTCGAGCCATCCAAAAGCCTACCCAGAAGCATACAATCCAACCTGCCAGGGAACCTTCCAAAGAGTGCCGCCAAATATCTTTTCCTCGGCACATCATAAAGATGGCAATGAAGTATGATGTGTGCCACGGTCTCAGTAACAGTATTGTCAAAGGGGCATAAGCCTTTCAGCGAAGGGGATGCCCTGAAAGTGTCCCTCCAGCACCCGGGAGGGCAATGCGTTAACTTGGGCACGGAATAATAATTGTTTGGCCCTCGCCAATATTACAGCAGTTAGGTATTCCGCCATATACCCAGGTTTAGGTGCCCATTCTATATAGGCCCTAAGATGGGGAGAGGCGTTTACCTTGCCCATCTCTAGCTGGTGTGCTATATCCGAAGCTCTGACCAATACCTCCTTTCTTACTGCCTCAGGGAGTTTGTGACAGATATTCTTTAGATAACCCCATATCATTAAGCTGCCCCTCTATTTTGGAGCGCCATGGGCTGATAAAGGCATCTTCGCTGACCTCCTTTAATAGGTCTGGGCACTGTTTAGAGAAGATTTTACACCAAAACTTTAGCGCTTACTCAAGGGCCACCTGATGCCAGCTTTTTTGACCCAATTCAAGCCTTGCAATAATGTGAGGGGTACCTTTTGGATTTCCCAACAGGCCCATAAGGAACCTATCTTGGGTTAAATTAATACGTTGTGTAGAAAAAGGGGCCCAAAGCTCTGCTTCATTTAAAACCTGGGCTCTGACCATGCTATTATGTACCTGTACTGCCGACTTGAGTGCACTTCTTCCTTGTCGTGTGAAGAAGCCATATATGGAGCAAGAGGGGCCCTTGGCTGCTGTAATTGCTCTTGCTACATGCTCTCTCCAGGTGCCACTCTGATGGAATAAGAGTCCTAGATATCAGAAGGATGCCACCTGCTGAAGCGGGTGGCCCTCTATAGCCCATTGATGGAGTTTCTTCCTGTTAGTAAATGCCATAACCTTGGATTTACTATAATTGATGGTTAATTTGTTGTCTTTACAGAAAGCAGCAAAGGTAGTCAGTTGCCTAATCAAACCTATACGTGTTTGGGACATAAGTGCCACATCGTCTACGTAGCACAGGCAGCCTATTGCTCTGGAGGCCAGCTGCGGGGGACAAAAAATTTGGGGTCAGCCATTTTCGTGATCACTTCGTTGATGTAAATATTGAAAAGGGCTGGAGGCAGCTCACAGCCCTGCCTGACTCCTACTGTAGTGCTTATTTGGGGTGGGTGGGTGTAACGTGCCCCTGTTGATTGACCCTGAGACTCCCATTTTGGCCTATGGGACTAACCACTAACGAGGAATTACCATGTAGTGCACGGATAAGGCACTCAAGAGTAAGGCAGGGCCTGATCTTAGCAGCTCAGCTCCCATGGGGCCTCTTAAGAGCACAGAACAGGCAGAGGGGTATTTCAGAAACATTAAGAGGGAATAAACCAAGTTGGGGGAGGCAGTTGCCCCCGGGCTGCCTGTGGCAGGAGGGGCGGGGTATAATTTTTAAAAATAAATACATTAAATAAATAGCAAATGATGCCCCTGCTTTTGCTCCACTTGCTGTTGACAATACTTGCATACTTTGGTAACATCATTGTACTAGCTTGAGGAGTTAGTTAAGATCCTGCCAAAACTGATCAGCCTGCATTTCACCCTACCCTGAAACGAACGCTACATCAAAAAGCAGAGCCTGCAACATTGTTGAGCCCAATCTTTGCTGGGTGACCTACTTGTAAGAGAGCCTGGGGAATTTCTGGATGTGGGTTGCCCCCATCCTGGACTCCCCAGGCCTCTTTGCATATATCAGAAGCTGGGGTCCATCCTGAGAAACTCCAAGGTTCCCAGGAGTGGGGAAACTGCAGTGTTTTTTGTGCATGTACTGTGTGTTACCCAGAAGTGGGCCCTGGTGCAGAAAACAGAATGGGGCTTCTTCACCCCCCAGCAGCAGGGGATGCAGTTACACTAGAGAGCATAAGCCTCTGAAGGTTGTGGGCCCCAGTGCAGCACACTACCTTGCCCCGATTCTAAACTCACAGCTTCCAGTATCACCTGTATACTGATGACACACAACTCTCTCTCCGCTCCTGCGCTCTCCCCTGCCATACAGTCTTGTATTGCTAACTGTCTCTCTGACATCTCTGCCTGGATGTCTTGCTACCAACGCAAGCTTAATATGGCCAAGACCTAACTCCTTATCTCCCCCCTCCCCCCCAAAAAAACATTTCCCTCCTACTTCCCTTTCAGTTTCCATTGAGGGAGTCACCATCCAGCCAGTCCCTCCACCATGTAGCCTAGGATTAACCTTTGACTCCTCCCTCTTCTTTAAGCCTCTGATCTAGGCTGTTGCTAAATGCTGTCACTTCGCTCTGTGTAATATTGCTAAAATCCAGCCCTGCCTTACTGTTGCCACTGCAAAAATCCTCATCCATGCTCTAGTCATCTCTCACCTTAACTACTGTAACTTTCTCCTTACTGGTCTCCCCTGCTTTCACCTACCTCATCTCCGTTCAGCTCTAAGTCATTCACCTTGCCCATCGCTTTGACCACGTCTAGCCCCATCTCTCTGCCCTACACTGGTTCCCTCTACGTGAACGCATGCAACACAAGCTCCTGGTCTTCACCTTCAAGGCCCTTCATGGCCTTCCTCCCACATATCTCTCTGCCCTTGTATCCTGCCACACCCCTGCCCAGGAGTTACACTCCTCTGCTCTCACCCTTACCTGCTCGCGACCCCTTGCTCCTCTAAATGTTTTCGTCCCTTCTCCCTTGCAGCCCCTTGTTCCTGGAACTCCCTCCCTGGATACTTTTGCTCTGCTCCCTCCCAACTTTCAAATTCCTCCTGAAAACCTACCTCTTCTGTCAGGCCTTTCCTAGTTTTTCACAAGTGAAACTGCATCCTCTTCCCCCTCACTCAAGAGTCAGAATCTAGGTCCCTGTAACCAAGTGAAGCACCTGCGCCTGCAACTTCTCAACCTCATGACTGTACTGTTGTCTCTCCCGATGTTTGCCTCTCCCGTGTCTCCCCCTCTCTTGCCTTGTAGATTGTAAGCCCCTTGGGGGGTAGGGACCTGTCTATAACTATTGATTGTACAGCGCCAGGTACATTGCTGGCGCTATATAAATAATAAAATAACTATACCCTTGGTGTTACCAGTTCTGATCACAAGGTCTAAGGTTGTCAGGTTATGTGTGACTTCAGGAGTTATCAAAGCGCTATCAGCTTAATACCTAGGAGACTCTTAAGCCGATCTGCAAAGGTGTGGCGCTTGGTTTGCTTTGCTATATTCAAAGTGCTGGTTATTAACCAGGGATTCCTGCTTGGAGGTTTCCCAGGTGGCCACATTTGAGCGGGCATTCTCGATGGCCATGCTGCAGTTGTGGAACTCCCTCCCGGCGAAGATTCGCCTCTCCCCGGATCTCCCTTCCTTCCGTAGACTGTGTAAAGACCTGGCTCTTTTCCCAGGCGTTCGGTGAGGGGGGACGGGTAGTAGGTGGGTAGGGTTTATTTCTTTTTGTGGGGGATTGGGGTTTTTGTTGGGCTTGTGTTTTAAAATGATATTTATTATTGTATTTTAGTATATTATATTTTTATATTTTTGTTTGATATTTGATAGGATTGTAAACCGCCCTGAGCTGCCATTGGGCAGGAAGGGGGGGGGGGGGCGGTATAAAATTTAGAAAATAAATAAATATATGATATAAAGAGGAGGAGGAGCTTTGGCTGGTATTAAACTCTCCCACCCTTTTCTAAAGCCACAGAAACAACAGGCATGTCTCGACTCGCCAGTCATCCCTGGTAGGTATTTATCCGGTCTCTATTTATAGATCTCTGAAGAAGTGATTCTACAACTTCCCCGAGCAACTTGTCCCATTGTCTGCCTGTTCTTAACAGCTAGGACGTTTTTTCTCGCATTTACAGTGCTTACGCTAGTTCCCTGTAACTTATATCCATTGCTCTTTGCCCTGCCCTCGGTAGCAACAGAGGACAATTTTCCTTCATCGGTTTTATGGCAGACTTTTAAATATTTCAAAATGTCTTGTATCCCTATCTTAATCTTCTTTTTTCAGGCTAAACGTACCCAGTCCCTTCTGTCTTTCCTCACGCCGCTTGTATTCTAAACCCTTTGTCAACTTTGTTGCACTTCTCTCCAATTTGTTTCTGTCTCTCTTAAAATGTGGTGCCCTACGCTGGTCACTGTATTCCATCTGTGGCTTGATCAATGTCAAAGAGAGCAGGACTACTGCTTCCCTGGTCTTCCTATTGCCTGCATTTCCTTTTTCCCAAACTCCTGATTGGCATGTCTCCTGCCCCTTTGAGCAACACTAACAGCCTCTAATTGCTTGGTGGTGCTGATTTGGCTAATTGTCCGCTTGCATTTAAAGCCGCTGTTGCAGCACAAGGGAAGCGTAGCAGGACTGAATAAAAGGAAAAGGTGCATCAAGCAGAAAGTTCACCTGAAGGATGTGGAAAATGGGGGGGGGAGGGAGAAAGCTGTAGCTGTGGTACAGCCGTATAAGCTGGGGGGTTTCCCAATCTTGGTTATCAGGAGTGCAAGGGATGAGTTGCAGCTATGAAGGTTTAACATATTCTATACAATAGGTATTCAAGATCCCTTGCTTCCCAGTGAATAGTCAGTCTGGCAATGTTCTGGATCAGTGTTACAGTAGTGCAATATCTGGTTTCCTTTGAACTAAAATCCCAGTTAGCTGACGGTTATTTCATGTCCCCAAGCCTATTAGGTTTCTGGGAGTTTGCTGGATCTGAATCTCTTTCATCAGGAGTTTGGGCTGTGTATATCTGTGGTTGCGAGGCACTGAATGTGAGGGTATGGTGGACAGAAGAAAAGAGATGGTGGTGGAGTTGAGAAACTGGAAAGTCTTTTGATGATTAATCATGTAAACGTCATGTCACACTTGATGCTGGAGAAGGGCATAGTCCTGTTTCTTTATTTGTGCAGCATCAACAGGGTAGTAGGTCCTGCTCCAGAGCTAACAACCCAGATAGCAGGTTAATTGTTAATAGTAATTGCAATACAAATGATCAATCGGTTCCTTTTCTTTATCCATTTGTATTGGTTGCCTCTGGTTATCCTGAGGTATGTGCTATCTCCTGTTGGGATCTGAGTTGGAAGTCCTGAGTTTGGACCTTGGCCTCATCTGAAGGTCTTGAGGAAGTCGCATTCTCCCAGCTTTCCAGAGAGCTGTGGTTGAACATTTAGTCCTGTTGTCACCACTGGGTGGATGGGTGGGACTCAGGATGTATAGCTGTCTGCGTCTTTTGAGCACCATTTGGAATGCTGCAGGCTCTGGGATTTTTCTAGGTCTCTGCAAGTCACAAGCAGCAGACAAGAGCTGGCAGTCCATCCTGTGGAGCTGTTGCCGGGTTGCCTGTGGCAAGAGGGGCGGGGTATAATTTTTTAAAATAAATAAATAAAATTTGACCTGGTCTTTAGATACAGCAGCTGTGAAAGAGCAAACTAATCACTATCCATCTAAGTTCTGATAGGATGAGCACTCTCATAACATTGCCCGTGTCCAGCACTGGACCCCCCTCAAGTGTTAAGGTGCACCAAAATAGGACATTTCTGCAGCTAGATCTTCCTCACAGTTTTGTGGACATTTGTAATAATCTTTATAACTCCTTCAATGCAGCCGAAGAGTGAGTGCTCTTGCTTTTTCTCTGCAGTTCGTTATTGCTGATGTGAAACTCTGAGGAGTTCCCTGCCAAGTAGTTGTAAAGGTTGTTTACAAAGGGCTAGGCTGTTATCAGTCAGCCTGGTGTCCTGTTGGTAACTGACTGTGCACAAAGGTAATAACCCACTGAACAGTCTTTTCCTTAGTGGCAAAGTTTGCAGGATTCCAGCAACACAGAGGCACCATCAGAAGTCAAGCTTGCCAAATCTATGGCAGCATTACAGTATTAAGGTTCCATTGTCACCGGGATCGGCGTCCCCCTCTTTCTCTAGGCTGTCCCCCGAATGCCCACTAGGCCAGCCGCAACCCAGTTGCCTGTGCCTGCATGGGTTCCCAAGTGATCAGAAACTCTCACTGCGATCAGGGAGCTTTCGGAGCTCCGCACCCCCAGAAATGCCTCCCCTTGTTCTCCCAGCCCAGCTGTAACTCAGAGAACCTTCTCTGGCCACCCATAGCTTGGAAGACTTCACAGTGGGGTTGTCTTATATTAAAAAGCTCTGTCTAGGCTCTCACCTAGATAGGGTACCCCCTCAGTGAACCCCCCAAGGCCGAATAAACACACGCAAGCATGCTAGGTTTGATTACCAAGAATATATTACATGCAAATATGCATAAGACTCAGGCTCTTGATCAAAGCAGTGCGAAGTCATAAAACAAATCCAAACCAATGCATTCTAATTGCACTGAGGTTCCCTGCCTGACCTCTTACCCTAAGACTCAGTCCAGATTGGGTCAGTGCTTCTCGGTCTGGTGTTGGGGCCGGGTTCAGTCCTTGGAGGTGGCTTGAAAGGTCTCTAGTTCATGATTGTGCAGCCTCTCCTGCAAGCTGCTTACTCGTTGCTGGTCAAGATGGAAGAGAGAGTTCTCTTTTCTCCTTCACCTCCTTCCAGGTTTCACTATTGTTGTTTTTAATGACCTTGTAGGAGGGTTGCAACCCCCCCCCCCCTTAGCAGTTACCTGGGCAGCTAATGGCGTGTTTTGCCTGACAACGGGTCTCCTGTCTTCAAACCTTTGTGGTTGGTGTTCCCTCCCGCCAGGCTGGAGCTCACAATCTTAGCTTCTTAACTTTACAGTTTTAATATTCTTCTGTACCAGTTGCCCCAATACCCCCAGATTCTGTATTGCCCCATGTTACCTCATGACATCCATCCATTGGCTTCTTCCAAGATGGGGAAGAGGTTGGCTCTGTGCTCTGGGTAGCAGCAACTCTGGCACCCATGATTTGCACGCTTGTCTTGACTCAGAGAGAATCTGCAGACAGACCCATTCCTTATTCCATTCTGCTTTTTCATTCCTTTGGATTCATAGATTTTAACTTGCTGTGGCAGGAAGGACTTTAGGATTATGTAGGTTAAGCTCCTATGTACTACTGGTTATAGACCCTCACCCATTTCCTGGAATCTGAAAGGAGCCAATGGGACTGACCCAGATACTTTATATGAATGAGACACCATCTCTAGGAGTATTTAAATCAAGCCCTTCCCAAGCAATGCAATTACTACTTCATTTAGTAAGCTGTTCCTGGTGGTAATTAATCTTCCTCTTCTAGACTCTTGTCCTCCAGTTAGACATAACTTCACCTTCCTCCTGGACTTGTTATGCCTCTCTCTGCTGGTTTAAAAAGCCCTTTAATATATTATTATTATTAGCAAGCATTTATATAGCGCCAGCAATGTACCTGGCGCTTTACAAAGTAATGGAATAAACATGGTCCCTGCCCTAGGGCTTACAATCTGAGAGATCGGGGTGGGGGAGACAAAGGAAGGGAAACATAGGAAGAAACAAGTGGTGTAACATTCACAAAGATGCGAGGTCTCAGGTGCATGTTCGTGGCTTGGTTACATCGAGAATGATGGCTGGCTGGTCCATGTGGTGAGGATATGAATACCCAGACCTCAGGTAACAGATTGTACTGCATGGTAGGTATCAGCAGGAGTTAGGAGAGGGGAGCGAGGAGTTGGGGAGGGTACAGCAGAAGAGGTGGGTCTTGAGGAGGAATTTGAAGGTACGAAGGGATTTGGGCAGGGAGGACCACTAGGGAGAAGGGACGAAGGTGGTTAGGGGAGCAGGGGAGGCGTGGGAAGGCGAGAAAGGGGACAGAGGAGGAGAGGAGTTCACTGACTGGTCTACAGAAGGAAATTAGCGCAGAGAGGTAGGGGGGAGCAAGGTTGTGAAGATCGTGAAGACTAGGAGCTGGTGCAGGATTCGTTCAGGAAGGGGGAGCCAGTGAAGAGAGGAGGGGCTGCACATGGTCGAAGTGACGGTCAAGGTGGATGACCCTGGGAGCAGAGTTTTGGATAGAGATAAGGGGAGAAAGGGGAGGGTGGGGGAGGCCAGTGAGCAGGAGGTTACAGTAATTGAGGTGAGAGACGACCAGGGCGTAAACAAGGGTTTGGGGAGAGGCGAGAGAGAGAAAAGGGCGAATCTTAGCAATGTTATGGAGGGAGAAGTGACAGGATTTGGCAACTGAGTCAATGTAGGGTTTAAAAGAAAGGGGTGAGTCAAAGATGAAGATGAAGCTACGGGCTTGGGGGACAGGAAGGATGGTGACCCCGTCGTTAAGGATCAACAGGAAGGAGGGAGAGGAAGGATGGGGGGAAGATAAGGAGTTCAGTTTTAGCCATGTTGAGTTTGAGTTGACGTTGAGACATCCAGGTAGAGATGTCAGAGAGACAGTTGATGAGACGAGCTTGAACAGAGGGAGAGAGAGAGGGAGTAGAGAGATAGAGTTGAGTGTCATCAGCATAGAGGTGGTATTGGAAGCCATGGGAGGCAATGAGTTTGCCTAAGGATGAGGTATAGATCGAGAAGAGGAGAGGGCCAAGAACAGAGCCTTGAGGAACACCAACTGAGAGGGGGAAGGAGGAGGAGGCGGAGTTGGAGAGAGACACATTAAAGGAGCGGTCAGAGAGGTAGGAGGAGAACCAGTTATGGACAGAGCCACAAAAGCCAAGGGAGTGAAGGGAATCCAGCAAGAGTGAGTGGTCAACAGTATCGAAGGCAGCAGAGAGGTTAAGGAGGACAAGAATGGAGTAAAGGCGTTTAGATTTAGCCACCAGAAGATCGTTGGTGATCTTAGTGAGAGCAGTTTCAGTAGAGTGAATGGGGCGGAAGCCAGATTGGAGGGGGTCAAGGGAGGAGTTGGCGGAGAGGAAGTCCAGGCAGTGGGAGTAGACAACACATTCAAGAAGCTTGGAAGCAAAAGGAAGGAGTGAGACAGGACAGTAAGCTAGAAAGGTCAGAGGGGTCAAGAGTGGACTTCTTGAGGATGGGAGAGACAGTGACATGCTTGAAGGTGGAGGGGAAGGAGCCAGTAGAGAGGGAGAGGTTGATGTTGTGCAGGAGGGAAGGGGCGACAGTGGAAACAACTGAGGTCAGGATGCAGGAGGGGATGGGGTCAAGGGGGCAAGTGGAAGGGTTGGAGAAGGAGAGCAGGGAGGAAATTTCCTTAAGGGAGGCAGCAGGGGGAGGAGGGAGAGGGGAGGAGTAGGAAGAGGAGAGGAGTGGGAAGTGAAGTCGAGGTGGATTTTGTCCATCTTGGAGATGAAGAAGGAAGCGAGATCCTGAGGAGAAAGGGAAGAGGGAGGAGGAGAATAAAGGGGCTTGAGGAGGGAGTCAAAGGTGGAGAACAGGCAGCGAGGGTCCTGAGAACAGGACTCAATGCGGGAGGTGTAGTAATGCTGTCTAGTGAGGGAGATAGCAGAAGTAAGGGAGGAGAGAGAGAACTTGAAGTGAAGGAAGTCAGCATGAGAGTAGGATTTGCACCAGAGGTAATATAGATATCTTCTCCGCATGAGGAAGCTACATTTTAACTTTCTGGGTGAACTCACACGTAAGCTGCTAGAATCCAATATCTGGGGGTTCCGGAAGCTGTATGATGAGCCCCAGATCGCTGTTGTGTGTTGAGTGAGGCAGTCCGAGTTCCAGTCTTGCTTTAAATTAGGAGCCTTGCTTTAAATTAGGATCTGACGATTAGATCAGATCTAATAATCAGATCTGAGTTTAAAGCGGGGCTGGAACTCGAATTGCCTCACATGCAGCAGCTCATTATACAGCTTCCGGGGGCCCGCAGACATCTGATTCTAGCAGTTTGTGTGTGAGTTCACCCCCTTGTCTGATAAATTAAATAGATCGAACTCCTTTCAGCCTCTTGCTTATAGTTGCATTTGGAGGACCATAGGCTGAATCATAGGGTTTTAAGACTGGAAGAATTCATAAAAGATCATCTAGTCCATATCCCTGTCCTTCCATCCATCTTCATAGTCTTGAGAAAACAGTGGGACTCCCAGCTGATGGGGTTTAAAGGCCTGGGCTCTCCTTCAGTGCCAGTGAGCCCACTGCCCACCAGCTGGCTTACCATGGTTTTACAGCGGCACAACCTGTAAGACTTGGACAAGAATAAGTCTCCCTGGCAGGCTATCCTCTCCATATCTCTTGCTGTTTCTAGCTACCCTTTTTAATGAGACACCTTTTTGTGATCCTGGGAAGCTCCACTCGTGTGTGGGGGGGGGGGAGAGTTTAGGCCATTTCTAGCGTGATTTCCATCATGCATTGCAGGGCTCAAAAATCCAGCCCTGCAACATGTTATGGAAATCACTCTAGAAACAGGCTAACCCCCCGCACACAAGCAGAGCGTCCTGGGATTGTTTCTTCCAGCATCTCCTCTCCGAGAAGTTCCCCCACCTCCCACACTCAGCTGCAAGCAGCTTAAGGTCTGCTACTTCCCAGATTTTTCTCTTCCATCCCCTAGGCATTTTGGCTGGGGCTTGTACTGTTGCGTGGGCAGGCTACTTCTCTTGGCTTTCCTTAGGAAACTGGTTTCTTTGCCCAGAGAACACTCTTGTTCTTCTAGCAGTGAAGGACAGGAGACCTCATTCCCAACTGTGCAATTGCCAAACAGGAAGGATGATCAGTCAGGACCTGGCAAATGGAGTGAGCCTTGTGGAGGTGACAGTTTAACAGAACCACAAACCACTTGCTCCACAGTAGTCCCACTGAAGACTGTTGCAGCCCAGAATGCATAGCTAATGTGCAGGTTTAGCATGCAAGGCCTTGAGGCACCACTCGTGGAGATGCTTGTGCAGTTCAGTTCAAAGACACTTTATTGGCATGACACACATCACCAGTATTGCCAGAAAGGGAAGGACAGATACTTGAGGTGTCTCTTATGGGGAGGGGCAGATGTTTCCAGTTGGGGGAAGGTAGTGTCACCTGACTGGAACTAAAAAAACCAAACATGTCTATCGGTGGTGGTTGTCTGTTTCTGATTCATCAGAAGTAAGAAGCCTGGTAGAGAGTCGATTGGACCATTAGATGACGTGGGTGTCCTGGTCGTTAGATGAAAGGGGCACTCGGGGAGGATAAGGCCATTGCAGAGAAACTGAATGAATTCTTTGCTTCAGTCTTCACTGCAGAGGATGTTGGAGAGATACCCATGCCAGACTGAGTCTTTGTAAGTGAAGAATCAGAAGAACTGTCACACATAAGTGTGAGTGACTCTGGAGTAAACTGACAAACTAAATAGTAACAAAGCACCAGGACCAGATGGTATTCATCCCAGAGTTCTGAAGGAACTCCTATATGAAGTTGCAGACCTACTATTGGTAATTTGTAACCTATTGCTAAAATCTGCCATTGTACCAGATGACTGGAAGGTAGCAAATGTAACCCCAATATTTAAAAAGGGCTCCAGAGGTGATCCTGGAAACTACAGACCGATGAGTCTGATGCCAGTGCTGGGCAAACTGGTGGAAAAAGTTGTTAAAAATGGAATTGCTGAACATATTGATAAACCTGTCTTAATGGAGAAGAGTCAACACGGATTTAGGAAAGGGAAGTCATGCCTCACTAATCTATTGGAATTTTTTGTCAGGGTGTAAATAAGCACGTGGATAACGCTGATCCAGTTGATATAGTACATCTGGACTTTCAAAAGGTGTTTGATAAGGTACCTCATGAGAGACTCTTGAGGAAATTAAAGAGTCATGGAATAAGATGCAGTGTCCTATTGTGGATCAGCAGCTGGTTAAAAGATAGGAAGCAAAGAATAGGACTAAATTATGAGTTTTCACAGTGGAGAGATGTAACTATTGGAATGTCCCAGGGAACTGTACTGGGACTGGTGGTGTTTAATATATTCGTTAAGGACAAGTGCAGAGTGATGCACATAGGGAAAAATAACCCAATCTATATGTATACAATGCGGGTTTGTAAATTAGGAGTTACCACTCAGGAAAATAATCTTGGAGTCATTGTGGACCATACATTGAAATCTTCAACTCAGCGTGTGGCAGCGGTCAAAAAGAAAACAGAATGTTAGGAATCCTTTGGAATGGGATAGAGAATAAAACTGAAAATATCGGAATACCTCTATATAGATCTATGGTACGACCACACCTGGAGTATTGTGTGCAGTTCTGGTCTCTCCATTTAAAAAAAGATAATAGAACTAGAAAAGGTACAGAGAAGGGCAACAAAAATGATCAAGGGTATGGAACGGCTCCCATACAAAGAGAGGCTTCATAGGTTAGGGCTCTTCAGCTTGGAGAAGAGACGACTGAGAGGGGATATGATAGAAGTTTATAAAATCATGAGTGATGGGGAACATGTAAATAGGGAAGGGTTATTTACCCTCTCTAACCATACTAGAACAAGGGGATATGTCATGAAATTAACTGGCAGCAGATTTAAAACAAATAAGAGAAAGTATTTTTTCACTCAGTACACAATTAACTTGTGGAATTTACTGCCAGAGGAATTGGTCAAGGTCGATAGTGTAGCAAGTTTTAAAAAGGGATTGGATAAATTCTTGGAGGACAGGACTATTATTGGCCAAGTAGGTTTTGGGGATGTAACCTCTTACTGTTGGGGGCTGGAACAATGAATTTCCCATTGGGACCTGTTGAGTACTTCTCCCAGGGGAAAGCGATTGGCCACTGTCGGAGACAGGATGCTGGGCTTGATTGTCTGAACCAGTACGGCACTACATACGTTCTTATGTTCAATCGCAGGTTGCTATGGCAGAGCTAGCCTTGTGCTACGTTTCTCCCAGGATCAGACACAGTTTCCCTTCATTGTTTCTAGATGCAAAGCCTTGTACAATCCCTGAGAGTCTGAGGAAGTATCTTTCTTGCACTTCTTCATATTTTGGAACATTAGATGAAGACTTGTTTATGTTCTAGTCTTTCTTCTCTGGGTGAGAGTGTGCCCTCGTGGCTTCTAGTTTCCAGGTCCAAGATGTGGGCGCTCTGGGCGAGAGTCTCGGTGTTATGATGTTTATATGATGTTTGTTTATTTGTATTATTGTTATTGTATTTTAATATTTTATTGGTTTATTTGTATGTTGGAAGCTGCCCCAAGTCACCATTGGGTGAGAGAGGTGGGGTAGCAAGTGAAAATAATAATAAATAAAGACTAAATTAACAAACGAGATGATAGTCCCTTGGAATCCAGGTTTAGTCCTTGCAGCCCCCACTCATCTGTTTAGCATGTAGAGCATAATAAACAGGCAGCCCTTGTGTATTCCTTGTCCATTTGGGCAACCCCCACTCACAGATTTAGTATGACAACCCTAAGAGCATCGGCATGCGTTCTCCTTGCTGCACTCTGCTCACCAACCTCCCCCCCATTATCCCACCTCCCATGATGACTCGCAGCCATGGTGAACCATGGGAAGAAGAAGCTGCCTCAGGCTATGATTCCGGGAGGCGGTCCAACATGTACTATCCCCATCCACTCACGGATGTTCATACCTGGGTTTATACCTGCAAAAGCATCTGGTGTCTGGAAATAACCTTCCCTGAAAAATAACAAATATAGCTAACTTTGGTTTTTAAAAATATTGAAATTTTATGTTTACACAGAGATTATATTGCATCTTTTTGAATATATTTAGTAAATTATATAGTTTGCAGTAGCTTTGTTTGTTGTCTTTTGACTTTGTGCTACTGATAAGCCTTTTGTTTGTGTTAGTGCCTGGGAGGATGGGTCTGACAATTCTCTCTGTACATCAGGCCTCACCCAAATGTCAGCAAAGGTCAGGGTACCCATCGCTCCCCAACCTCTCTGGGCCCATATCCCAGGCAGCCACAGACAAAGGCTGAAGCCATTTTCCTTTCCCAGGCAAACAACTTATAGCAATAGCTTTCTATGGCGTTATGACTCCTCATGCTTGTTGCAAGCAAAAGCTGTTGTTTTCAAAAGATAAGAAATTCTGAATAACTTAACCAATGGGCAATAGCATCCCAGCTCTGCTCCCACATACATTCCAAGCACAGCAACCTTCACTGCCTTGCAGATCTGACCATTTCTTAAGTTTCAGTGGTTCCCACTCCCCCAATTAAAAAATTCCATGCTTCCGTGGTGCTAATATCTGTAACATTTTTAGATGAGTTGGCATGGGCACTGATGTGCTTGTGACAGAAATATCTATGCAGTTTAATAGCCACCTGGACTGGCAGTGCTGGCACAGCAACACACACTCCCAGCATGAGGTGCAAAACTTTTTCAACCAATAGCCAGCCTGTAACCAATATTTAATTTTATTTATTTATCTATTTATTCTTATATTTGTTATCCCGCACTCTCCAGGCTGCAGGCAGCTCGGGGCGGTGTACATATCATAAAACAGCCGAAT
Source organism: Sphenodon punctatus (assembly GCA_003113815.1). NCBI lineage: Eukaryota > Metazoa > Chordata > Lepidosauria > Sphenodontia > Sphenodontidae > Sphenodon > Sphenodon punctatus. Next base: position 395,385 of record QEPC01009812.1, on the reverse strand, counting down.
AGCTGCCAGATAACAGCATATGCTCAGCACACAGCCAGTCCTGTAAGGACAAATAACCAATAGCTTCTCACATGCGGTGCACGGCCAGTACTAGCTAGGCAGCCGTCTAGCTCTTTAGGCTGTTCAAAATATTTGGCGTGTGGTCTGCAGAACTCATAGGGCATTTTCAGAAAAGACACTCTCCATCCACTATCCACTCATCACCCACACATTATACATGTTGCAGGGCTGCTGTGTTGCCCCATGAGTGTCCTCTAACATGTATAGTGGGTGGGGAGTGTCTTGTCTGCAAATGCCCATAGACACTGGAACCTCAGCCATAGAGACACATGCCAAGAACATCGTATGCTCGTTATTGGGCTCCTGGCCTTCCTTCCTTTCTGCTGCTGAGCTGAACCTGTGAGCAATACAACAAATCCAAGCCTTCTGCTGTCATTGGTGTGATGTGATGTCAAGGAACAGAAAGGCTCTTGCTCGATCTCTGCCCAGGATAGTGGGGCACACCACACCGCGGAGGCGGCTCCTGATTTAGTGCTGGGCACTTGCCTATCTCTGGCAACAACGGACCATGCTGGGGAGGGTCGAAGCCACGCAAGGGCAGCTGATGCATGAAGAGAGGTACCTGTCAGGAGACACAACTTCAATCACTGACGCCATGCTTGGGGCTGTACCCACTGAGAGGCTTGTGTGAATGGAGGAGAAAAGCACAGATTGGTGGGCAAATGTGCTGTTCTTGATGTTGGAACCTCCACGGTGGGCACCGTACTAGTGAAGGTTTGCACAGCAATTGTGGAAGTGCTGTTGGACCAGGTGGCTGACCTCCCATAGGTAATGGAGGGCTTTCAGCAGATGAGGATCCCAAACTATATAGGGGAAATCAATCCATATCACCACCATCTGCCCGCCCTGTAGCAAGGACGACTACCTGGACCAGAAGGGGTTTTGTTCCATGGTTCTCCAGGCTGTAGTGGACCTCCGTGCCTGCTTCGTGGATGTGCTGGCCAGGTGGTCTGGGAAGAACCATGACGCCTGCATCTTCCGTCTGTCCCACTTTGGCTGCATGTACATTGGAGACTTTGGACCCACTGAAACATGAGGCCTGCCTGTTGTTCTCAGGGACCCAGCTTACCCTCTGAAGCCCTGGCTCATAAAGACATACAGTGTTACCTGCACCCCAGAGCAAAGGTACTTTAACCAGCAGTTCAGCTCCACCGGCTCTGTTGTGGAGAGAGCTTTGGGGTTATTAAAGCAGCGCTGGAGATCAGTTGTGGCCAGCATTGATTTCCAGCTAGAGTCCGCTCCACTTCTAACTATTGCCACCACCTGTGTTCTCCATAACATCTGTGAGACCGATGTGGCTGCATTGGAGAATGCTGCCAGTTAGCTCCAGTAAGCCAGTGCCCCTGTTCTGTAACCTGCTGAACTGAGCAGAGCACTGCCTAGCCAGATTGATCCAGGACACCTTGTGCCGACACATCAACTGCAATGCTAGGCAAAATACCCACCATCAGTGACAGCTTAATGAGCATCAGTGAGCTGTTTCAAATGATCTTTTTATGGTATCAATAAAGCCTTTAAAATATTTCCTGGGCATCACTGTGTTTTCCTCTGGCCCATCTGGGTCCACCTGAGCATTGGGACAATATACTTTACCTCCTTACCCTCGCCCCCTGCCCCCCATGCTATTTCCCACCAGGTGGCCTTCCCCTGTGCATTCTCT
>QEPC01009812.1:362858-391371 GCA_003113815.1 Sphenodon punctatus | reverse complement strand
TTAGTATTAGCAGCTTAGTCACCTGCAGGTCTGAACCTCTACGTTTCCTATTGTCATTTGCAGGCTAGCCAGCTGCAGGTCTGAACCTCTGCGTTTTCCTATTGGCAGTTGCAGGATAGTCGGGTCTGGGAATGGAAAGGACTCCCCACCCCTTGTTTTTAGTGCACCTATTCCCTTCCAAACCCTAGCCCCCAGAGCGGTTTATTTCTATGCCATACTGCCATTCTCTAAGGTCCCCCTCTCCTCCAAACTTTCCTCCTTTGCCAGAAGAAGCACGGAAACCATGGATTATGAAAAATTAAAGAACTGTATTAAAATAAAATTAAAGCTGTTTCTTTTTCCACCTGCTCCTTTTGGGATTAGCTTGGTGCACTCACTTGGGTGGCGGGACTGGAGGAGGGACATTTTCCTGATCTTCAGCTGTAGCGGAGTGTTCTCAGGAGGGAATGATTGGCAGAGGGGAAGCATGCCTGGTCCAGGAACTGTTTTATGATGTGAGCATAGTGCAAAGAGGGCTTGGGTGCTTTCCCTGTGGGGTGGATTGCTGGGAGAACCAGGGCGGGCATTCGGGTCCCATGTAGGGTGGCATGAACTGCTGATGGGGGTTAGGAAATGGTGCCTGCCTCTGAGCAACAGTGCTTGCAGTCTTGGCAGCAACATGTTCGTGTGAGGAGCTGAATGGACTGAGACAGGCTGCTTTGTGTCTGTGCCCACATCTCACTCATCTCCTTGCTTGTCTTCTCGATTACGCTGTCCAACCATGTAAATTACTGCCAGAGGCAGGCCCAATGCCTCTCCTCCTGCCGGCGGACCAGGCAGACCTTGGCAGCAAAGGCCTTGCATTCTGCAGTGTTCTGCCACGTCAGCTGCCTATGCTCCCTGGCCATGTTGTTAATGGTGTTATGGATCTTGTCTGCCCACCACAGGGTCTCCCCAGGCAGCTCCATATGTCACTGGTTGCGGACCTGCAGGTCCTGATTTCGCTGAGTGCTTGTGGCTGGAAGTTCTGCCACACACGTTACGCTGGCAGAGCTGTAGCAAGGCAACAAGGAAAGCCATTAGTGCAGACCGCCTTACCCATGTTCCTGCCCCAGTGTTTTAGGCCCCCGCCTGCCCAATTTTAAGCCTTCCACTCACCTGAAGGGAAGCAGGAATGAGTACCTGGCCTATGCAGCTGTGGGACGGTTGCTGCAGAAGGATCCCAGTGCCACACATTCTCCTCCTGCGATAACTGTAGAGGAGTGAAAAACATAAAAATCAACCACTGCCATTTACCCCTCTTCCCCTCTCCCCCCAGCAGTTGTTTTTGCTTCTCCCAGCCGCCATTTTGGCTTTTACCTCTCTGCCAGCCTGTTTTTGTGCCATGGTGCCTTTTCACCCACTTCCTACACCTACTTTTTCCATCCTATGGAGCTGAGTCTTGGGGATTTTCCTGCTGCTCCTCCGTGTTCTCCTGCCAACACAGTAAACAATAAAACCATAATAGATAACCATAAACGGAAGCCTTTATCGTGCAACTGTGTAAATGCAAAAACACATACACAGGTGCATTAACTTACATTCTCCTCTGCCTCCACCACCTTCTCTACAAAGGTGGCATCCAGGTCCTCCATGCCCTCGACCAGAACCTCAGGTGGCTCCTCAAACAAGGGCTGGCTCTCAAGCTCAAAGGGATACACCATGAGAGTCATGATATTTGTGTCTGTATCGACCTGTGCAGTCTTTGGGGTGGGGATAGTCATGGAGGAATGTCCACTAGAGGTTACGGTTTCCATAGTAGGACCAGGAGTGGTTGCAGAGGGAGCAGTTGCGGTGGGGGAGCCATATCCACCTGCTTCTCACCCCTGGTGAAGGCGGAGCCATACAGGCAGGATGCAACTATAGCACCATCCACGCAGAGGAACCGGTCAAGGAGCTCGTAATAGGGTGATGTTGGCCTCCTGTGGCCAGAGGCAAAGTTGTTGTCCCAGATCTCTTTGTATCTGACCCTCAAGTCCTTGGTCTGCTGCTGGCACTGGATTATGTCCTGGGTGTAGTCCTGCAGCACCATTTCAACTGAGATCTCTTGGAACACCATCTTGTTCCTGTAGCACTTCACCAGGTCATATTGGACTTTCAGTTCCCCCCATAGAGCAATGAAGGCCTTGATCTGTTTATCGCACCAGGGAATACAGTGTTGGTGGGCAGATCTATAGGCAGTAAGTGGCTGCGATTGAACAGTGGAGGCAGCAGTACTGGTTGATGCCTGGCTGTCAGTATTAGCCATGGCTCCAGTGATGGTAATTCTCCACAAGTCATGAGAATGCAGCGGCTGGGAAACAGCAAGCGTTGGGCACGTCTTGCCAACCCTGACAATCTGGAAGAACACGTGTTTGAAAATGGCTTGGTGGGCTTTTAGGGCAGACGTTATGTATGTGCCAGTGAGAGCGAGAGCAGAGAAAGGGGCCAGAAGTGGTCACTCCTTGGAACACTTCAGGCTCTTCGCCTGCAACTCCAAGGTGTTGGTGGGCCTGTGCACGTGGAGGTGCTGCATGCAACCACGCTCGTGGCTGCAACCACGCTCATGGCCGCATGCAATGTGGCTGCAACCATGTGACCAGTGGGGACGGACCCATAATAAATGGGCGGGTGGACATCCATACTGCTTCCTTGGTTCACACCCCCTGTCTTAGTTTTACACAATTTCTAGGGTGAGGTAGTCCGCTAGAACAGCAGGCTTGGGAAGGGATGGATAGCACTCCAGCTTGTGGCTAGCTTTAGTTTTGTCTTCCCCAGTGGTTTGTATCTTGTTTAATTTGTTGTTCAAGCAGTTTGAGCCGCTTCCTTGTGCTTTCTCTGCTGATCATAGGGACACATAGGCCCCTTCCAAAAAATAGCTGATTCATTGTAGTTTAGCTTACTCTGTTTTACTTCTGAAGTGTTCATACAAACAGAGCACGAACAAAGTTATATAGTTGTAGGAAGAGAAGTATGTACTCCTGAAAAATCAGAAGTACATGTTCCCCTTTGGTTTTTGTATTTCAAAGTAACTAGTCATGGGAACACCCATCAGTCTAGGGCTGGAAGAAGGAAGAGCAGATTGCTCTGTGCAGGTGTACACACCTCTAACTAGGTGAGCAGCAGCACAACTTGTCCTCTGGAAGGTCTCTTCCTAGCCCGGACTGTGATCCCGGAGACTTCTAGGGGAACAGCCTGAGCAACCATCTGTCCAGTCGGGCCAGAGCAGGCTGTAATGTTTGTTATAGCCCGCTACGACCTGGCCCAGATCAGGTCCACTATGGCTGGCTGCCATAGCTTTCTGCCATGGGGGGTGGGGGGGGACAGCCGACAGCACATTCAGACAGCTCCACAGTGGTCAAACCCAATCCTGACCGTGGTGCAAGCAGCTTCCCGGTCCACATCGTGTTGTGACGGCGGTGCTCCGCCATCACTTCTGTTAACACTCTGTCTCAGAGGAGAGATTGCCCCAGTGCTACTTTGGTTTACGCTGTTCGTCTAAACACTACCGAAGGGAAGTAGTTACTTGGATTTAATTTAATCAAAGTAGTTGCTTCACTTTACCTCTGTTTGTCAGAATGTGGCCTTAGCCTGGGCAGGGATGATGTGGAGGAGGAGTGTTTGCTCTGGGTTGTTATTGTCTCTCGGCGGGACCTCCGCAAGCTCTTCTTGCAGCGCCACGTACGACTAGTAGCGCTATAGAAATAAGTAGTAGTCTTGTTTTTTAATGCTTTGTGGTGGAGGGAGCGAGGCTGGTGTCTGTTCAGGGACTAGCAGGCTCTGTATTCAATGATGCATGTAACCGAGAGAGAGTGCATGGCCTTTGCACCGCTCTCTTGCTGAGTGTTACTTGCTCTGCTAGTCCCCTTTTACAGTTTCAGTATTTGTTATTAAATGAGCTACTGAGCTTAAAATCTGCTCTTCCTTCTTCCAGCCCTATTCAGCACTGGATTGCAGCAGCCCTGGGGGGAGAGACCTTCCAGAGGACAAGTTGTGCTACTGCAGTGCACACCTAACTAGCGAGTGCCTGGATCATCTTCCCCCTCTTGTCCTGCACCACTCAGCTATTCCACTGCTAAACAGCAGTCCTCAAACTCTGTGTTTCCCAACCCTTCTGTTGGGGAGGGTATGCAAGCTTTCGGGCCATTCCCCAAGCTGATTAGAGGAAGGGCCCTGTGTGGTCCAAAAGCTTGCATGCTCTCACTGACAGAAGTTGGTCCAGTCAAAGATCTTATCTGGACTACTCTGTACACAGCTTGTAGTGTCTTCACAGTGCCTCACTTTGCTAAGCATCTATTTTCCCAGCAAGCTGCTATCACCTGCCCCTTTCTGTTTCTGGGCATCCCTGTGCCCCTGTATCTCTGTCAGGAGGGGTGGGGTATAAATGTAATTAATGAAAGAAAGAAAGAAAGAAAATAAATCTGTTAATGGCTTCAGTGGGATCTGGTGTGGAGCCTTATTCTGGGATACTGCAGCAAGGGTGGAATTCTTGCCATGTTGCTGACAAGGCTTCTAATAAACCACAGGCAACACAGTCCTCTGGCTGTTCTGGGCCAGCACAGAATACTTTACAGGGCGCAAAATTTGCGGGCGCCTGGGAACCATTGGTGCCTAGAAAACAGACTGGTGACTGGTTCAGGGGTGTAGTGGGGCAAGAACCGTTTAATATCAGGATAAAGTCTGGCGACTGATTTTTTTATTTTTTATTTTTGCTTTCGGAGTTCGATCTGAAATTTCATGCCCTACTTGCTTCATCTTTCATGGGTGCTGGGACTCATGCTGGCACTAAGTGTGTTGTTAATGGACTACCCACTCAAAAATGAGTGGGTAGTGTGTCGTTTGTGCTATTGCCACCCAAGCAGCTGGGAAAGGAAAGAGCAAACACCCCACCCCCCTCTTTGCTGCTTGCTCTCTTGCAGGGAGGATCAGGATGAGAGTGAACAGACAGGTCCATTTGCTGGCCTTGTGTTCTTCAGTGCATGATTGCAAGCAGTGGGTGTTCTCTCCTTTCCCAGCCACTTTGGGAGTCCTGGAACTAGCACAAGCAGTAGAGGGGAGGGGAGCCCCCCAAGCAGCTGGGAGATGAGAGAGGTTCCCCTGCCCCTGCTGCTTGTGATCCCGTGGTCCATTTGCTGGCATTGTGATCCTCAGTGGAGGTCACAAGTCTCAAGGGTTGTGTGTGTGTTTCCTTTCCCAGCTGCTCAAGGGGTTTAGGAAGCCCTCTTACCCACCCACAAGTAAGTATAAGAGAAGAAAACATCCCTTCCCCTCTGCTTCCAAGAGCCCCTCAGATCACAGCAGTAATACCACAAGTATCAAGAGGTGAGGTGGGGGCTTCTCTCTCCTTTTCCCTCTCTTAGCAAGCTGCCCCCCGCAGGCAAAGGCACACTATAGCTTCCAACTCTCCTTTCTCCCACCCCTTTCTAGCTTGGTCGGTGGCCCACATACCAAACTCAGTCATCTTATTACATTGCCCACTCACAGGGTTTTTTGTATGTGGGTAATGTTGTCTGTTTCCACACTAAGTGCTAGCACTGGCGCTAAATAGCGGAGAATTGTGCCCTAAGTGTATGCAGTGTCATTGTAGTGATGCCAGGCTGTCAGTTCTCTTTAGCCACAAAACAGGCATATGGGGTGAATAGTTTTTGATCCACCAGTCCCAAGCACCCAAGGTGCCTTCACCTTGTTCTAAAGCCTCCTCTGTAGGGGCACAAGTCGCTGTCCTTGGCACCTGTGCAACAAATGTCAGTTGTGCAAGTGCGCCCTTCAGTACTGATGGTAGTTTGGTGCTTGTCTTTGGTGTAAAGCTGCAGGGTGACTCCTTTCTCCTGGCAGTGGTAAGATGGCGGTCCTCTCTAAGGAGTATGGCTACGTGGTGCTGACGGGAGCAGCCAGCTTTGTCTTGATCACGCACCTGGCTGTGAATGTGATGAAGGCACGCAAGAAATACAACGTGGAGGTTAGTGGGTGAGGGGGATGCGGGCTGTGCAGAGGGGAGGGGGCTGCAGCTATTGAGGAAGTGGCAGATTAGATGGGGAACAGGAGGAAGCATTTCTGCCAGGGGGAGCTCTGAACCACAGAACTATGGAGGGGAAGGATACAGCTCTCCCCCCTTCAAAAAATATTAACCTCCTCTTCCCCCCCCGCTTGGGGCATGAGAGTGAACACTGTACACCAATACTTCCCTTCCAATTAGTAAGTCTGGATATTAGAAATCTGAATATAGTCGAGTGCAAGTTGGAGGTGGGGTTGGGAAGCACCCTTCTTTGGGGGAGGCAGGGTTGGGGGGGAGAGAGGTGGGGGTGTAGGAGAGGGCTGCCAGTAGCTGCCGATTACATGTGCACAGGGAAGCTTCAGCTCAGGTCTTATTCCAGGGTGTCTATCACCCCTTGTTACTGTGCTTCCCACCTCCTGCAGGTTTCCCAGGGGAAGGACCCAGATTCGATCTGTGGGAGGAGAAAGTGAGCTGCCCTCTAAGGAAGAGGGAGGTGTTTTGTGGAGTTAGCTGGGAAAGAATTCCCTATAAGTCCTGCTCAGTGTCCTTGCTGCAGCTGCTCGGTAAATGGCTCACAACTCTCATCTGCCTCCCGTCATGCGATTTTGTGAAGGGGGCTCATCTAGTATATTAACCTGGACCTAGTTACTTTGAGTTAGATAACTCTCATTAAGCTCTGTGAGGACACTTGGATCATGGGCTGAGAGCCTTTTCTGAGTTGCTTGGGAAAAGTCCCCTTAGCTGAAAGCCAGTTAATTGTGTGTGGCTCAAACCAAGCAAATGTGCATCCACAACCAAGCCCTGCCAGAGAGGGATCCAGCTGCTGCCACCCCCGCTCAGATAACACCAGCCCTGTGATCTTTGGCATGGGCGAATTTTAATAGGCCTGTGTCCCAGCTAGAGGCATTAATAAGGGACCTGAGATAGGAGACAGATTCCATCTTGTGCCTTGGCTGGGATGCACAATAGCCTCAGTGTGTTGCACAGCTCAAGGGGAAGAGCATAGTAAGCTACATGAATTAAACACCCAGGGCCACAGGCTTTTCTTGTTAATCAACTTTGAAATTCTACTTGGGAAGGGAAGCCTTCCATGGGGAGTGGCTTTTGCCAAGCTAGCATGCAGGGAGCTGTAGGGGCCAGGGGTAGAGTGTGCAGACGCTGACAGCGAGGCTGTTGTGAGGAGCAGGCAGGAGTGTTGCAGAGAGCTGCTGATAACGGGGCACACGTGGAGTTGCATGCCCATTTGCTAACCACTTGTTTCCTGTAACAGTATCCAACCATGTACAGCAGTGACCCTGAACAGGGGCACATCTTTAACTGCATCCAGCGGGCACACCAGAACACGTGAGTATCCCTCTCGCACGCTGAACTTTGACATTTGTTATTGCTTTACACGTCTGGGTTAGGTGTCTGGGGAGCTGGAAGGCAGTACTGATACCTGATGGCCAATGTGAGGTAGTTCTGGTTACCTTTTCACATGGATGCTCCCTCCTAGGCAAGACCAGGCCATGTTCTAGCTGTCTGGAAGGGACCATGGTGTGATCTCTACCTGCATGGACAGATCCAAAGGCCCAGGGGGGTCATGTCCTATCCTATCCCAGGCTGATTTCACTCAGCTTCCTGACAGTCCAAACCTTCCAGAGCACTTGGCCTCCAAGCTGCCAAGGAGAGCGTGCTGTGTGTGTGTGTGTGTGGCCGGGGGGGAGGGATGCATGAGAGGAGCATCTGCTGTGCAGCCCACTGGTGGCATTGTCACTCAGCAGCATCCATGAAAGTGTGGTGCTGGCCGAGAGCAGCGGCTATGGGATCTGCAGAGCCCTGAAGGGGCTGTGTTCACTGCACAAAACTATTGCAGCAGTGCTGTGATGCACCCAGTGCAGAGGCAAGTGAAAATTGGCTGTAAGAAGTGCAGGACCCTAGTATGGGCTTGGACAGCAATCCCCAATGAATCACTGCTGACCTCCAAATTTCTTATGAACCCCCATGCACCTGCTGTATCCACAGCCTGGCGCATGCTCATTGGAGGCTGGCAGCATCTGCATAAAGTGGGGGGCTGTGGTCTCTGCCAGCATCAGTGGCCAGCTTCAGGGGGAGGTACCCACCTCCCCCTGGAGCTGGCCACTGGCACAGACCAAAGCTAACTGCCTTGTGCAGCCATGGTTGATTCCATAGCCCACCTACTTTGACCTCACATCAGGTCTGGGAACCTGTGGTCTAGACCATTGCCCAAAGATGGGGAGGCAATCTCGATCTGCACTGGGTTCTCAGGTGTCCTTTTTCTCTTTCCAGTTTGGAAGTTTACCCCTCCTTCCTGTTCTTCCTATCTGTAGGAGGAGTCTATCATCCGGTGAGTTACAGCCCCTTGCACCATAGCTTGTTCAGGGTGAGGGGCAGGGGGCAGCATTTTCCTGGTTGGGTGTTAGCCACTCCCTTCTGGGTCTGTGATGGTTTGTGCTTGCTCAGAACATAGCAGTTGTTGGGAATTCCTAGCCTGCAAGAGCAGCCTAACATGGCTGACTACCCTTGCCCTTCCTACAGAATAGAAGCTAATGTAGAGCTGGGGGTTGCCAAGTACTGAGGGGAGGATTGCAGTGTCCCATTTCTGAAGATACCATTGCTTCGTGGGTATGTGTCACTGAAGCTACTAGCAATGTAGTTGTGAAGCTTTGTGAAATGCTGGTTGCAGAGATATGGTCAAGGCCCCATGGGGCTGTGATCCCGCAGAATTTTGCAGAAATGGCTCTCGGCCCCAAAATTAGGCTGACAGCCTCCTCTTCCATTCAGTTAAATCATTGCTTATTTAAGATGATGAGAAGCACTGAAGCCTGCCAGGCCCTAATTGTCTTTGAGTAACTGAACTGAATAAAGGGTGAAAGAATGAAAAATGGATAGGCAGATGTAAAAGGAGTGCGTGAACTCTGCATCAATTTGCATAATTAATTCTGCTTCTAAAAGTTGTGTTTTCTGCTGAGTTTTTTTTTTTTTTGGGGGGGGGGGGGATGCAGAATATGCAGGACCCTGAATAGGGTGTAATCCCCTGGTGGCAGGAAGCCATTGGCTGGTCTCATCCTGCTCGGCCTACTAGATTACTCATGCCCAGAGTGCTATGCAAACAGCGCCACTGGTTTTGGATGCCCGTAGTCTCAAATGGTTGTCTCTTCAAAACTGATCAGCTTGCACTTGCTCTGCTGAGACACTGAATGAGGAGAGAAGCCTGGAGTACAGCAGAGGGGATGGGGTCAGCTTGAAGGACATACTGGTTTTATCTGCCAAACTAGTGCAAGAACAGTGGGAAATGGGAAGGGTAAGTGTGCGCTGTACATAGGGAGACTGTGGGCCATGTTTGTCTGATGTGCCCTATCAGTGGGTACTTTCACATTAAATTAGCCATGTGGATATCTGTTGCAAACACATGTTTGTGTGAACATACAATGTGTGTCAGGCTTGTCCAGTCTGGGGCAGCTGGTCTTGGAAAAAACAAAAGCAATTGGCTCCAAGGGCCCCCAAAACAAGAGCAATGTAACGTAGAAGCTCTGACAGTGGAAAGACCAGTGCTGTAGCAGGAGCCCTCTCTTGCACTGTTCAGAGCAGCCCCAGCCAGGAAGATAGCCAGGAGGAAAGCCTCCCCAGCTGAGATATCAGGGCCTGACGGCACTGGGCCTAACCAAATCCAGGCCCGATGTAGCCACTCTTCTGGACTGCACCCAGTATTACTAGATAGCCCTGCCCCCCAATGGAGTGTCATGACATCACAGTTCTATGTAAGGGGCAAGGATAACGCACACACATCCCTTCCAGCATGACTATTAACCCCTAAAGTGCACTGCACTCTCAGCACTTTATAGGGAGCCCAGCCTGACCAGGTGGGGCAGGCACTGTTCTTGTCTGAGCACATTAGTCTGGACAGGGCAAGAGTGGGGCTACTACTATATGCCTCGCCTTGCCAGGGCTAGACTGGGCGGGGGGGAACCCTCTCTCCTGAGGCCTGGAATAATACAACCTATGCCATGTTGTAGAGCCTAGGCCATGGCCTGTTCAGTGCTGGTGCCTGGATGACATAGGTGGGAGCAGCCCGTACCATGAACTCTTGTCTAGAGCAGCCCTTTGGTGAATCCTATAAGCAGGTGCAAAACTGAAGGCCCCCTCTCCCTAACTGTTCTTGTTTCTCTCTAGCGCATGGCTACTGGGCTTGGCGTTGCCTGGATCATTGGGAGAGTGCTCTACGCCTATGGCTATTACACAGGGGGTAAGCTTTACTGTCAGAGGCCCCACGCAGCTTAAGAGATACCTGCTTCAGACTCCTGCTCCTAACCCCCAGGGGTGTTGGGTTAATCCAAACATTGGCTCCAGCCCCAACTTTGAGTCTGATAGGGTAGAGAGTTGTACGTCCGCCTCTTAAAAGGCTTGTCCATTTTGTTGCATATTTTCACTGCCCTCCACCCTCCCCAGCTTGTAAGGAACCCTCTCCAGAGAACAGCATTCAGGACAGCTGGGAGCAAAAATAAGGCCTTTGATTCACCCTCTTTCTTCATCATTCTGTTGACTCAGCCCCATGTACCACCTGCCTCAAACACTGCATGATCTCCGACACTTGATTATTCAGCGTGCCCTACTTGTGGGGTATCTCTAGCGTGGGCAAAACAGAGGAGATTGCAAGGCCAGCAGCCAAGTAAAATAGCTCTGTGCCAACTCCTGGGTCCTCATCAGAACCCATACAGCTGCCCCAAGATCTGCAAGATACATTTGCTGGAAAAGGGAAATGCTGAACTCAGGACCTGGCCTGTTTGGGACAAGGGTTCTGTAGTGTTCAAGTGGAGATGGTAACTGCCTGGCTTTGGAATCTGCCTCTCTCAAGCTGTGACTGGGTAGCTGAGCCTAGAGTGACCTGTCATATTCCAACTAAGCAGCTGTGAATGACACCCCCCCTCCCCACCCCCTTCCTATTAGTGTCAGCGCTGGTACAGGAAGCAACTACTCAGCCAGGTAACCTGCCCTCTTTCCCCTCTCAGATCCCAAAAAGCGAAACCGAGGGTTTGCTGGTTCAGCTGCACTTATCGGTTTGGTGAGCGTCACCATGTACTCAGCTTTCGAACACCTTGGCTGGATCTGCAGCAAGTAGGAGTGCTGCTACAGCTTGCTGGGAAGTCCCACGCTTAGCTGCCTACTTTTTGGATAATGAAATTTGTAATCACCAGTGTAATTAACTTTTTCTAAATAAAAAGCAAACAACAAACTGAGTGTTCTCTTCCTTTCACCTCTCGGTGAAATTGCTCTGGAAAGAGGCACCACTATGGAGATACAGGCCTGACTGCCAGGAATGTTGAGCCTATAAGTCTGAGAAAGGAGGCAGCGTTGTAGGTACAGCCACAAAGAAGGGCTGGGATCACAAAGCTGCTGTACTTGCAGCCATCTCCACTGCTGTGCAGGAAGGTGGGAATATGGTACTGCACTATCAGACACCTCCTGATTAATCTCTGTATCAGTGGCCACATGTCGCATAATGAAAGCTGGAACTCAGGTGAAAGGCTACATCAACCAGTTCTCTCCCTTGACTGCCTGCCAGGAAGCACCCCAAGCTCCACTAGGCAGCTCTCTCCCCACTTATGGTGTTCTCTGACCCTGGGTGGTAATGAGGATAAATGCCCAGATACCAGCATGGTCTGTGCACTCACATCACTGTAGCCCTCTGCTGATTGCTTGCAACGTCTAGCAGCTTCACCTCTTTGAGCAGAGATGCTGCTGTTTTAAGGAAGCCATTTTGGCTAATTTACAAGCCAAAGCATTGTCATCTTCCCCAACACAGACCTTGCAGGCAGGGCTGTTTTATTTAATTACAAGAATAGAGTATAAAACAAAGGTGTTTGTGTAGAAAAGACTGGAAACCACTCCCCCAGCACTAGGCTCCTTGGAAAGGGTCAAGCTGTTCTGCAGGTGGTCGGGGGGAATGGAAAGCACAAAGCAGCAGCCAGCTTCCCACAGCACACTCATGCCACCATGCAAGGCTTGCACTATAAACCAGCTCCTCATCTCTGCCACACTCTACTATTGCCAAGTGTAGGGAAAGCTACGGCCCTCCTCTCCTTCAGACATTCATGGAAACCTCATTCTACAGAGGGGACGGACGATGAAATGGAGGGAGAGCCGAGAGCCTGTCAGGAGGGCTAAGCTACAGGGCAGGCAGCCTGCTGGAGAGTGTTGTGCTGTGTGGTGATACTACTACCCATGCTGGAAGGCTAGGCCCTCCCCCTCAGCCATTCAGCAGTTGCTCCACTAAACAAGGCTCCCTCCATTCCAGCTGCCAATGGCTGGGGGTTACTTCAGAGGCCGTGTGTGCTGCCAGATGTACCTTGTCTTAGAAAAGCAGCTCTGCAATGGCAGAGTGAGGTATGGAGAAGCTCTAAGCAGTGCAGATAGCAGCATTCTGCCCTTTCCAGCTCCCTACAATGGCACTTATTAAACATTGGACACTATTGATTACTGCTGCATAAAAGCACTCCTAGGAATCTCTGGCTAGGAGAGGTACAGGTGTTGGGGGCCTGTTGCCATTAGAACACCGACTCCACATCCCCCATCTCTACACAGACAGTCTTCAGCTGGGAGTAATACTCCATTGCTGCTTGGCCATTTTCTCTGCCAAACCCTGTGTGTGAGAGAGAGAGAGAAAGATGCAATAGACAACAGTGAGGCTGACAATCCCCCAGGCCAGCAAGAGTAGGGAGATGTACTCCCCTGGCTGGGATCCGAACTCACAGCCACACACCCCTCCCCACTGGCTGCAGCAAGGGATGCAACACTGGCACTAGCAATGCTGAGAAAGTCCAACAGCCATGGATGGCTGTTACTAGTGAAGCAGGCTGGGGCCATGAATTCTACTACCATTCTCCTTGCCCATTCCCCTGTCTATTGCAGAGATGTCACACCCCAGTCAGCTGACCTGACTCCAACCCTGGGAGACTAAGGCCTGATGCTCAGATATTAGTGGCAAAGCTGTTGGCTTTGCATGGGGTGGCCAAACCATGCCTGTCTCTCAGCAAGGGACCAGCAGTCTATTCTGCTTCCACAGGTGCCACGACAGCCTCTTCCTTAGCAGAGCTAGCAGCATGCTCACCTGACATCTTGTATCCGCCAAAGGGCAACTCAACAGGGCTGATGTTGTAGTTGTTGATGAAGCACATTCCAGCCTGTAGGCCAGCCACTACTCGGTGAGCCCGCTGGATGTCCCTGGGAAGAAAGGGCGGGTCAGACAAAGCCTCTCCCTGGTCCCCACCATGGGAACTATCAGAGGCACAAATGACAAATCTTGAGGCAGTGGGTCAGGCACCTTGGGGATCCAGGAGGTAGAAGCTACCTCCAGCAAGATAGTAGCTATGCTGCCAGGAAGTTAGACTAGCACCCGATTCATAGAAAGCAAGGGAGAGGACAGCACTAGAACCCAGCATTTCCCAGCATGCAATACTCCCTCTCCATATGAGCTGTTTTCCTGTCAGCTGGGAGGAAGCTTGATGCTGAAGAGGGCCCTTAGCAGAGCCCCTAGTCCCAACTGCAAATCCACTCTGACACCATGCCCCCTCCTCCAGCTTCTCCTGGCATTGACCACTGCCCTTCAGTACCTGGTGAAGACACCACCTGCCAACCCAAAGTTGGTGTTGTTGGCCCTTTCCAGAACCTCCTCCTCAGTGTCAAAAGGCAGGATGGACATGACAGGTCCAAATATCTCCTCTTTCACACATGTCATGTCATCCCGGCAGTTCCCTGAAAGCACAAGTTTGAATGAGTGTGGTCTGTCCACGTATGACCCTGCAAACACTGTTAGACACGACGCTTCCAGCATGGCCTAGGGGTCGAGGAAGAAACATGCCCCCCACCCGGCAAGGATTCTACACCTGCCTCAGGTGCTGCTCACAAATGACAGGATACTGGGCTGAGCCAGCCTGGCAGATACTGACTCAGAGGTGCTCACATGCTGGTGGGTATTTGATAGATTCTGCCTTGCTTTGTTGTTGGCAGGAGTCACAGGGTTAGATTCAAGTCTCCATCTCGGGGCAACACAGGCAGAACATTTAGGGGCCACTGCCCTAGTCCTGCTGCTGTTTAGGATGAACGGCTGTCACTCTGAACCATGTTGTTTCTGCTCAGAAATGTTAGCACTAACTCAAGCACCACTGGGAGGGCACAGATGGGAATCGTGCCTCCACCTCCTACACACACAGCACCAAGCATGATGAAGCTGGCCTACCTAACACGCAGGGTCGCATGAAGTAGCCATTCGTGAGTTTGGCGTCTTCTGGTACATAGGGGTCCCCTCCATACAACACCTTTGCCCCCTGCAAACACATCAAACAGAATGTAGTTGCACAGCCCCCAGTACCAAATAGCAGCATTCACAGATGCATCAAGGCACTCACTACTGACTGTCTCCCCTCAGGCCAAGACTTAGTGCCAGTCAACAGGCAGCGTTCATAGGCACCAGAGCAAATGGGCTGGGGGACAGCAGGCAAGTGGGACAGGAGCAGGGTGCCCAGTGGGCATTTGTGATGGTGCAGCTTGACTACATTCTGTTGCCAGGTGCTGGGGGGGGGGGAGCTAATAAAGTGTCCTCTCCTTCCCTTCTTGTCCCATCTTTTGCAAACCTCTCACCCCAGACTGTGTCCTACCCTTGCAACAGCTCCTTCCACCCCACAGGCTTGTCTCCTAAGCTCACCACCACCACCACCCATCATGCACCAGAGTGACCAGCAATTTTATTTATTTAGATTTATATTCTGCCCTAGCCCAAAGGCTCAACCACATATAAAATACAAGTGTAAAACAAACAATTAAAACCCCATCGCTCTCCACCAAATCTATCCCTGCCCAAGGAATACCTAGCCAAATAAGAAGTTCTTGTACTGCCTCCAGAAGACATTCGAACTAGGGCTCAGGTGAGCCTCCAAGGGAAGCGAGTTCCAAAGTTGTGGGGCAGCCACTGAGAATGCTTCTGTCGGCCCAAGTCATACAAAACCGGGCCAATGATGGAACCTGCAAGAGGGCACCCTTGGCAGATCTTAAGGGCTGCGAATGAGCACAAGGAGAAAGACGGTCCTTCAGATATGTAGGTCCTACAGTAGTTAATGTTGATATTAAAGTGCCAAGATGGGGCTTTGGAGGGAATATTTCCATGGGATTGATTTGGACGAGGCAATTCTCTTCTGCTGACTTGGGCACCAGGGCAGATCACCTGCCCTCACTGCACCTCAGGAAGGTTCTCTCTGTGCCCAGACAGGCCAGGCACAACTAAAGATGAAATAGGAGATTCTGCAGAATGGGTTAGGTACGTTGTAACCCAAGTGGGTCATGGGTTTGACCTTCTGTATCAGGCATTCTATGGCCCCACCCAATCTTCTTCCCTGCTGGTACTAACTGCCATTAGAAACTTGTATCAGCCATATGAATGAGGCCAGCTTTAATGCAGCAGCCGCTGGAGAACACACAGGTCTCTATGGTATTAGAAAAGAGGGTTAACAGGGCTGTTCCCAACAGACCCCTCTCATCAGACACAGTGCCACTGACTTACCTGCTCCTTGGCCTGCTTAATGAAGCCCAGGACTCGCTCCAGATGGGGCCGGCTGATGAGTGCCCCCATCCTTGTGTCTTCCAGAAGGGGGTCTCCAATCTTGATCTTCTGGGTGCGTTTCACCACCTCGTCAGTGAACGCTTGCAGGATTTCCCGCTGCACAAACACGCGTGTGCCATTGCAACAAACCTGGGGTACAGGGACAGACAGGAAAGCCACTCACACTTCATTCACAGCCCTAGGGGGCCATACCATGTCAGACCAGCCATTGCAGTGGCCCATGCACCAGCTGCTCAGCAACATTCTTACACTGGTTAGCTCCCACAAATGGGATTTGGCAGAAGTCTCCTCTGCCCTAGTAGACAGGGGAATTCCAGTTCTCTTCACTAAGCTTCCCAGCAGCACTACTGGCCTTTGCACAGTCTCGCACGAGACAAGGGTTAGAGAGAAGCTTATTTATTTAAAATTTACCTCACCCTTTACCTAAGGCTTATAATGGAAACCCAAGTCCTCCCCTCCATGTCCAATGAATTCCAGCAATGCACACACCAGAGCACGGTTTGGTCCATCTCTGGTAACGGAAGAAATCCTGATTGCTAAACAGTAGTTTACAAAGCAACGGCTGTGTTGGTCACAAATCCTGGCCTTGTGACTCATTATAACCATCTCTATTCCCCTGCCAGGTAACAGCTGTTCTTGTAGGCTAAATGGTCGCTGTGGCTCTGCTAATAAAACCCATCTTCTTGCACTGAGGTCTGACCCCACTCCTGCCCTAGAAGAACTACGGAAAGCTTAAAAACCTTCAGACCCTCACTGGCAGAAGCTGGCCCAATAAAAGTCACTCTTTACTTTGCCTCTGCTAGAGCAGGGCACACACAAGTATATTTAGGTAGAGCTGAAACTTGTTTTTGAGTTCCTTTGGATCCTCATCGAAATCCCTCAAACTGAGAACCAGGTCTTTTGTGTTAAGTTCTCAGCAAGGAGGAAAGGGAGGAGGAAGAGTCATTGGATCTCGCCTCCCGTTCCTGCCCCCTCATTTGTGGAATAGCTGACTGGCCTTGGGGGGGGGGGGGGGGGGATACCCTGAACATTCCTGGGGACAGAGGGAGCCACTGTCACAGCTGCTCCATCTACGGGGATTTGCTCCACCTGCGAGGGGTGTGTGCCCAGCCCGTTTGCTTTCTTTAAATCAGCCTGCAGCGCCCGGAGGCGGGGATCTCGCCTCCCACTCCTGCCCCCTCATTTGTGGAATAGCTGACTGGCCTTCGGGCGGCCCCAGGATACGCTGAACATTCCTGAGGACAGAGGGAGCCATTGTCGCAGCTGCTCCGTCTGTGGGGATTTGCTTCACCAACGAGGGGGGCATGCCCAGACTGCCTGCTTTCTTTAAATCAGCCTGCAGTGCCTGGCGGTGCCAGAAGCGCGCGCCGAGGTAGCGCACCTAAGGGCTGTGCGCGCACGGGCGTGTCCTTGTGCGTGTGGCCTTAGGCACAGGCCAGGCGAAGGGTGATCCTCCTTGTGCCCGCGGCTTCTTCTTCCCTCCGCCCCTCCCCCCCCCGTTTTGAACTGTAAGTACTGTGTTGCTGGGTCGGGGTGACAAGGATTGATAAGTCGGACTGGATTTTGTCTCCTTGGAGGGATGATCCGGACTGTTCTGTAGGTTGGGGAGGTGTCTGACACTCCTGGGGTGAAGTTCGCTCGATCAAAACCATGGGCTACCATATGCCACGATGTTTAAAAAGGACAAGCAGGGGGTGATTACCAGGGCACGAGGGAAGCAGCTCAAGCTGGATAATTTTCTCCCAAACGGATAAAGGGCCAGTCTCACGGAGGGAAAGGGGAAGTTGCACCAGTCTCCGGTGCTAAGAATGGGGAAGAGGGTGAGACTATGGAACCCTTTTTGGTCTCTCCTGGTTCTGTGGTGACCTCCCATGCTTTTAGCAGTGACCATCTAGAAGCGGGGGGTCCAACAGTGACGGCTGGGGAAGAGGCAGACCCATGTATATCTCTGGGAAAAGTTTGCACTCTTATGGAGAACCTCCTGCAGAAGTTCCCAGCTGGCCTGGATGGTATGGACTCTTTGCTCCGGGGATCTTGAATTTACTGACAGATATGATCGAGCCTATGTTTTGGGCCTGGGTGGAGGATTTATATCTCAAACTCCAGACTGTCCAGATTCAACTGAAAGAACTGGGGGTTTTGTTCCAAACTTCTCAGGATGGTTCTGCCAATTTTAAAGCTCTCCACCACAGGAGGGAGATGTCAACTGTGCCGCAAGCTGTGGCCCCGGTAGCTCCAGGAGTGGCTGCCTCGAATTCCCGCCCCTGTGGGATGATGGAGGACAAGGGGCCTCGGTTAGCTCCGGATCATAATTTAAGACCCGTTTTAGAGGCCTTGGTTTTCAGGATAACATCCCCGGTATTTGGATACCCCCAAGGTGGGACACCAAGGCTAGGATCCTAGGTCATCTATCTGCTATCCTAGGCTACACTCTTCTCCCATACCATCTTTTGCGCTTTATCCGTCTGCCCCCCATTTTCTGTAGTCAGAGACTAGTGGTATATTTTCGCTCAGCAGCCATTGTTGACAGGCTGTGGCTGTATTCTGAGCTTTTTCGATCAAGGGGGGTTTATCTTGGCATGCTGTTCTCCAACCCTGTTGTTATTCCATTACTAGCTTGAAGGAGGTGGTCTGAATAGGATTTACTGGTGGGACCTCAATTTCCCCCTCAGACTACCTCGGGTAGTCGAGATTCCTCCCAGATACCGATTAGCCCCGACTTAGTACCCGTAACCGCTTCAATGAATGAGGGGTCAAAAAACTCAGCCCATTTGGAATCATTGCTCACGGTTGCGGGCAACGCTTCACCCGATAGGGGGATTGATGGGAGATCTCCCACTAACCAGTTGAGTGCATTTAGATTCATGGGCCCCCCTGGTAGGGGGTTGCTTGCTCGGTCGACTATGCCAGGTGGCAATCGCCGAGACCACCCCCACCCCCCCCATGACATGTAGACTGCCAGGGCTGGATAGGCCATTAGTTCCAGTATCTTTTAAGTTTCCCAAGTCTGCCCTGTGGAACCCGGTCTCCCTGGGTCAATTTTCCCATCGTCAATCTCCCATTGTTTTGAGTCCATGTCTAATTAACTATTGCCCTAGCACCCAGTTTCATCTAGCATCTGCAGGCCGTTCTATTTTAGATGAGATCTTGGCTGTGGACCCAAGGTTGAGGGCTTTTGCCCGGGAGACATTAGATGATGGTACAGATGCCTGTATGGATCCTGGGAAGGGTCTCTCGCCTCCGATGGCGAATTCTCCGATATCGGGGGGATTAGATTCAGCTTCTTTTAACTCATCCTGGGACCGGATTTCGCAGGATTTGAATGCCCAGGCTGCACCTGCCTTATTATGGGATGAGCCTCCAAGTGCGGTTTTACCAACTGCTGATACCTCTGTGGCTTTGTGACTGGCTCCTCCACGGGTGGACGGCGCTATTGGAATCTGCTCATGGAAAATTGCGGGGTGGGCCAGGCATGGAACGGACTCTGAATTTCTTACTTATGTGAGGAATTTCCATATTATTTGTGTACAGGAGACATGGGCCAAAACCCCGATTGAGATGGATGGGTTTCTATCGTATGACTTACCTGCAGTAACCTACAATTCTAGAGGGAGGGCATGTGGTGGCTTGGGCTGTTTTATTGCCCAGTCGCTTACTGTAAGGGATCTCATTGCGGTTTCATTACCACAGATGGCCCTGGGGTTTGTGGGCAAAAATCGGGGAACTGGTCTAGATTGTTATCACAATCTATATCCCTCCCAGAAATGCAGGTTCCTTTAGAGAGGCTAGCTGGGATTCCTTAGAGTATTTTCTTGAAGATCTTCTTAAGTACCCCGAGGGACTTTTGGTTATTACAGGGGATTTTAATGCCAGGATTGGTCCAAATGATCAGTCTATCAGCGTATATTGTGGTATGTCCCAAGTTCCGCAGACTGACTTGCTTAAGCCTAGGGAATCCAAGGACCCCAAAGTTAATGCCTCTGACATTAGGCTCGCACAACTGGCAGTTAGCTGTAATCTGTACTGCTTAAATGGGTCTGGCTTTGGGGACCTGACTGGGGACTTCACATATGCGAGCAGTCAAGGTTCTAGCACCGTTGACTATATTCTAGTCTTGGCGGCAGCCCTTCACTATGTAACGGAGTTTAGTGTGGGTGCTAGCCCCCTGGGAGATCACTTCCCTTTGACCCTTCAGCTGGCATCCGTTGGCGGCGAGCTGGGAGATCAGGGAGTGACAACTCAGGAGAAATTACAACTAGAGATCTGTAGAGTCCTATGGTGGGGAGGGGCACGGCTAGACGCCCTTGAAGGGCTGCTTGCTCACCCAGTGGTGACAGAATGGAGGGAACACCTACTCCAATCTATGAATCCTCCTGTAATAATTGACAGGTACCTGCAACTTATTGAGGAACTTCGCTAGTCCATTCGGACTTGGGAAGGTACTCGATCAATAATCAGGAGGGAAAAACCCTGGTTTTCCAGGGATTGCCTGTGCCTTTGAGCTAGGCTGAAGGCACTGCTTTTGATGTATAAGAGGGACCCTTCTCAAAAGGCCCTGCTGGAGTATACTTCTCTTAAAATTGAATACCGTAAATTGATCAAAGAAACTAAGAAAGCTTATGTGGAGGGGCAATGGGTGGAGCTTTTGCAGGCTGTGGAGCAGAAAAACTCCCAAAATTTTGGTTGCTGGTAAATGGGAGAGGTAGAGGTGTGACTGGGGGGCGGACCCTGCCTATTACCCCAGGGGTCTGGGCTGAATATTTCAGCCGACTTTACTATCTGCCCAATGCAGATCTGATTCAGAATGACCCCACTTTGAATTTAAGGGATCTACCAGTCTGGCCGCCAGTGTTGGAGGCCAAGGTGGAGGCTTTGATAGATTCTTTTCGTAGTCATAAGTCATCTGGCCTGGACTTGATACATATACATTTTATTAAAACACATAAAAGCTGGTGGCTTGCTCCTTTGGCCAAGCTTTTTACTGCCATAAATAATACAGCCAAGATACCGCTGGAATGGAGCAAGGCTCTGGTCGTGCCTATCTACAAAAAGGGGTCTAGGCTAGACCCGGCGAATTATAGGCCAATCAGCTTATTATGTGTTGTGGGTAAGATTTACGCGAAATATCTGTTGTATAAGCTGGTGGCCTGGATGGACCAACAAAAAATAATTGCACCAGAACAGGCAGGATTCCAAAGAGGCCGATCGACCATCGAACAATATTTTGTTCTTTCCCATTTGATTTCCAAATACAAGGCGGCAAATGGGAAGCTTTTTGCAGCCTTTTTGGATCTCAGGGCAGCCTTTGATTCCGTTGACAGGGGGATTCTCTGGAAGAAACTCCGGAGGACCTCTGTCGACGGCAGGCTGCTCTGCCTCATTCGGGCACTCCATGCCGAGTCCTCCCTGATGGTTAGGGTGGACGAACAGGGACATGTCATGCCCCCAATTAAAACCTCTTTGGGAGTAAGGCAAGGATGTGTCCTTGCTCCGGTTCTATTCAACTTCTATATAAATGAAGTAATTCTCATGGTGGCTGCCTCGAACTGCTTCCCTCCAAAAGTAGCAGCTAGGCCAGTCGGCTGTCTGAGCTGTGCGAATGAAGTGGTCCTGCTGTCCCAAACGAGGGTTGGACTAAAACGTCAGTTAAAATTATTTTCCGCCTTTTGTCATTCAAACAGACTTTCCATCAACTTCAATAAATCGAAGATTGTCATATTTACTAGTAAGAATCTGTCCTTTCATTGGGATATAGATGGCCATCCCGTGCAGCAGGTCCCCTCTTTTAAGTATCTTGGCCTATGTTTTCATAGGTCAGGAGCTTGGAAGAATTATTTCTCTGGGGCTACTATTGCGGCAAAAGGCCCAGCCCAAGCTACTCTTAGCTTTTTTACTAGGCAGGGTATGGCTGCAATTGAGCCAGGCATTCGAGTTTTTAATGCTAAGATGAGATCTCAATTACTTTACGGGGCAGAGGTTTGGGCTCCATTTTCCACTCAAAATTTGAATGCCCTCCAATCAAAGTTCTTGACAGCTCTTTCAGGTAACCCCAGGGGTATGCCATATGCGGCCATAAGGCTCGAATTGGGACAGCAAAGCTGGCAGCAGGTAGCACTGCGAATGGCACTGAAGTATTGGTGCAAGATTCAGGTCACTAACTCTTCAGAACTTTTGAATGACCTTAGGCAAGATTCTTACATGAGCCCATGGTTTTTAATGGTGCAGGAGCATTTGCAGAGTATGGGGCTCTCAAAGTTCTACCTACTTCATAAAACACCATCAGCTGTGGTGACGGAGGTTTTGCAAAGAGCCGATGATATTGGTAGGCAGGTGGAAACTGGAAGAATTGGGGAATCGTCACATATGAGGGCCTATACGGATTGGGTGCCACGACGAGGACAAATGGCTGCCTGTTTAACTGCGGATATATCACTGAGAGCTAAGCGATTCATTTTTCGGGCAAGGGTTAATGCCCTCCCGTCACAGGTTCTGGAAGGGCGGATACGGAGAACTCCCTTCTCGGATAGAACCTGCCCTTTTGATAACTTGACTGCTGAAACTCCTGGAAATATGATCCTGTATTGTCATTTATATGACAAGGTGAGGGACAAGCTTCTGACCCCATTATTCGGTAGGTTTCCTGGGCACTCAGAGGAGGCATGGGTGGACTTTCTGCTGAATAATTCTGATATTCAGATTATTAAGCTACTGGCATGACTTCTATTGCAAATAGTACATTGCAGGCAAGATTTTATTAGCTTTAGGGCTATTGTGAATAGCTCCCTTGGCTCAGGAACCCCGGACCACTCAAGGTTATTCATGGGATGGGAATGGTTTTGATGTCTTCTAACTCGAGTTTGGAACTGGGGCTCTTGTTTTGTACCTTTTACTTCTGTATGCATGTATGACTCTTTCTGCCAGTGATTTGGCCTTCTGTCAGAATGGATTTTTTTTACTTTAAGGGTAAAGGGGGCTGGAAGGGGCGCTTCGGGGCTTGTGGAAGCAGAGAAGCTCGGAAGCGGGGCCAGTCGTATTCTTATTGGAGTCAAATCTTATGCGTTCTTGTTCTTAACTGTGACTATAATGTTATGTTAAATTGTTTATGGGTTGTATTTTGTATATTGTTTATAGTTTTTGTCTTTGTGTCATATGAATTTTGTTGATTGCAATGGCCTTTGGCCACACTTGAATGACCACCAGTGTTTTGCATAGGTTTAAAATGGCTGCTGCCCTTAACCAAAATGGTGGCAATAGTGTCACTGCCATTTTGGTTAAGGGCAGTGGTTATTTTATTCATGCGCAAAATAGTCTGGCAGCCATTTTTCACATGCTCAATCTTTTTCTCACCCAGAATGAGTTCTCAAGTGAGAAAATAAAATAATAACTGCACATGCACAAAACTGGCTGCCATCCTTAACCAAAATGTCGCCGACACTATTGCTGCCATTTTGGTTAAGGGCAGGACCCATTTTTGCATATGCATAAAAGAGTCAGGTGGCCATTTTGTGCATGCACAATGAAATCCCTACCCCCATCCAAGAACTCACTCTGGGACCAAGATCTCAGTCCCAGTTCTTGAAATTGTGGGTTTCCTCAAGAGGAATATTTTTGTTTCTTGTTCAGCACTATATTTAGGTTTTTGATGCCACCAAGTGGCAAAATAATGTATAGCGGCCAAGAGGTCAGTCTAGGCACTGAGGCTCAGAACACACCTACACACTTAGCTGCTATGGCAATGAGCAAACTACAAAACGCTCAGACAGAGCTCAAGAGTCCCCGGACACCTGTGTCCTTGCACGGTGAGTACACTTGGCAAACCAAGGCAGGGAAAAAATATCTGCCCCAGGCTCACTGAAACTCACTTGGGCAGGAGCCTGTGCAACACAGTCCGAGTCACACATTAAGGACTCAGCAGGATGGGTAGCTGTGCAGACAGTGCTGCCCTCTAGCAGGATGAGACGCCAGCTGCACTGTAGACAGAATCCCTACCACCTGGGGTGAGTAAAAAGTTAAAGCTGGCACAGAAGGGGCAGAGCTGGGGCACAGGGCATCCTCTCTCACCCTCTTCATTGGTGGCAGAACAAAGGAGACAAGGAAGAGAGGGTCATAGGTCCTGCAACAATCCCACAAACAGGCTCCATTCCAAGTGCTGTTCCCCAAGGCAGTGTTCTCACACAAATAGGGGCAGCACCAAGAATCTGGGAGAGGATATGCCAGCTTCTCCCCAAACCCCAGGTTGGCACTGCTACCTAAATCCAGGTACTGCCATGGCAGGTGGATGGGAGTGAGCACACCAGGGTCACGTACCTCGCCCTGCGTGAGGAAGTTTGCCATCAGGGCTCCAGTCACGGCATTCTCCAGGACACTGTCAGAAAAGATGATGAGGGGGAATTTGCCTCCCAGCTCCAAGGTGAGCGGTTTGATCCCTTTGGCTGACATTTCCATGATCTAATGGGGCAAAGAGAGAAGGGACAGGGTGAAAGGTGTGAACACAGACCAGGCTACAGATGGCAGAGAGGAGTCAAGCAGACCCTGGGGCGTCAGCCCCTTCCACCTCCACAATCCTCTCTAGAAGCAGAAACAAAGCCATTCAGAAGTTTGAGCTCTGCTCAGAGTGGCAGCCAGAACCCAAAGGGTCACGTGGGTTGGAAATTTAAAAGACTATCTGTTATACTGTTTAATAGTACTCAGGCATAGGACCAGCAGTGGCTGCACATAACACAGGCATCATCAGCCTGGCAAAGCTCTCAGGTTTTTGCAATAACTAGCCTAGCTCCATGATGGCCCCATTAAGTTGAGTTACAGCACCCTTCAGAGCTTCACTTGCCCCTGGAAGTGGGAGGACTTTTGTGTCACACCAGAGGGGGTTTGAAGGAGAGGCTGAAATATTTCTGTTTCTATAAGAGTGACCGTTCCAGGCTGGGGAAAGGGAGCGAGGTCCCACTCCTGCGCCAGCTACCACTGGAGGCACATAGGGTCAGCTGTGATGTCCCACATAAATGGGGGATCCTTGCTTGAAATTACAGAGGGAGAGGACAGTCCTCTAGTCTAATGTTTCTCCAGAGACATAAATGCACAGGCATCACTGTAGCTCAGGCTCTGATCTTGTATATTACCTGTGGTACTGAGAGTGGTCAAGCCACTCCCCAGCAGCACAGATGCAGGAGTGGGCCAGGGAATTGCTGGCAGTGACCACACCCCACTGTGTGCTTTGGCAGCTCTCCACGCCTATGGCTGCCTCAGAGTTTTCTTGCTGCTGCTCTCAGACGCACTCCTGTGATCCCATTTATACACCATCCAGTAAGGAGGAGATTAAGCTTTTTCCATCTGTTATCACAGCTAAGACCCCTCAAACTTTGATCAAGTTAATAGTTTTTCTCCAAAGCCTCTCCACAGCGGGCACATCCCCAAACGGCACATGGCGCTCCAGGTGGGGCCGTCTGGCATACAGGCCACACCACAGTCTTTCTGGGCTACTGCAACGATTCCTTAGCTGCAGCTACTGCTCTGGGGAGCCAGCCCCTTGGAGGGCTGAGGAGGTTTTTACTTTGCAGGGCATCAAACAGTAATAGAAGCTCCTGCCTTCTCCTAGGTGAGCAGTTTGTACCTTGATGCCAGTTGGCACACTCCCGGTGAAAGAGATCTTGGCCACACCCGGGTGCTGACACAGGAACCGGCCTGTGTCAGCACCCCCTTGCACCACACTGAAGAGCCCACTGGGTACGCCAGCCTCGGTGAAGATCTCCGCCAGCATCAGCACCGAGATGGGGGTGAGGGGAGAGGGCTTGTAGATCATGGCATTACCTGGGCAACCCAACAGACACAGAGAGGGAGGAGTTATACAGCGAGCACTCCAAGGGGCAGCAGTTATTAAAAGAATGGCAGCAGGAGCATTCTAACCTCCAAGACAACAGATTCTGCAAAGTGACTTTTAAAAAAACAACAACAACCTTTAGGAAGAAAATGGGCGATTTTGCTTCATCTTATCCCAGGAAGTGTTCAGTCAGGGATGGGGCAGACTAGGGACAGGACTATCTCGGCTGCAAATGCCATGGAAAAGCACTACAACCAAGCCCTAGGGGCACGGCATTGCTCCTTCCCTGCCTCAGTCTGTCATTCAAACTCAACCCAACCCAAGACAAGACACCAGGGAGGTAGCCCCTCCCAGCCATCGTTCAGCACCTTCCCGCCCCCGTTCTCCATGCCTCTTCCTGGCTTGCCCTTCCCACTGCCATGTCTGCACTGGATCTCTCTGGAGACAGTAGCAAATGGGGCTCCCAGCCCATCTTAACTCTTCCCCACCCAGCACCTCAGAAGCATGCCAAGCCAGAGGGTCTCCCTTACCACAAGCCAAGGCTGGGGCAGCCTTCCAGCAAGCAATCTGGAAGGGGTAGTTCCAGGCTCCGATCCCAAAACACACCCCAAGTGCCTCTCTTCTGGTGTAAGCAAAGGTTCCCCCAGGGAGCTGGACATGCTGACCTGGGGGTGGGGGACAGGGACACAGCAGGAGATAATGAGAATACAAAAACAGGGCATTAGGAATACAGACTAATGAGCATCTTATGGCTTCCACAGCCTTTCCCAGGTCCCTCACCTCAGCAAAGAACTAGCAAGGCCTTATTGTCCCCTGCTTGTTCAACAGCATACAAACGCCCGCAAACCAGCAGCAGCATATAGGATTCCCTCCAACTCAGAGCAACTTCACCTCTCAGTGAACTCCTGGAAGCAAGGGTCCCACAGCGAGATGGACACCGACATGGGATTCAGCACAAAGTCACTGTTGACACAAGCAACCATACCTATCCCATTATGGCAGGAGGGGGGGAGGATGGACTCTGTGCTGGTAAAGCTCAGACTCCACAATAAAGCAGCTACCATTAGAGCTCAGTATCTGGATAGAGGCAGCAGTGCTCATACTCCACCCAGCACTGCGAACAGCCCAGTCTCTAGGCCAGAAAGACGTAGATTCAAAACCTGCAACTGGAGTTCCTGCAGGAGATTACCAGTAACAAGCCATGCTCTTGGGATGGCCTTACACCCTCCATCCGAAGCCTGGGACCCTTAGAAAGCTCCAGCCAAGTAGACATTTTGTAGGAGAGGTTGTAGGAAGAGGGGGGCCCCTCATGCACCCTGGGCTGCTTCCAGTCCAGGTCCTGAAGTGGGATCTGTGATGCCAATCTATTCCAGTCACAGAGAAATGGCTCTCCACTCTTCTGGAACCAGGACCCTACTTATGGAAGCAAGACTGAACAGTTCCTGTATCACTGCACCTGATCTCTGGGCCAGGTCAGGAGAGCAGTGCACACCCCAAGCACTATCACTCAGTGTGAACTTGAGTTAGCTGACCCAATGTTATCCAGGACTTGGCAAGCAGCATAGACAGAGACATACAGCATTCCACACTGGGGTAGCTAACTGCAAACAGTCCCAGCAGGATGTGACATTGGCATCTATACAGATAGAATCCCCTCTCACCACAGCAAGGCAGCACTGTTACCAGAGCGTAGGTGTCGCATGCACTTTCCCCTCCATCCCCTATCACTGATTAGCTGGCAGCAGAGACAGAGCAACGTAAGGCTTGCTGCAAAACGTAATCCCTCCTCTAGTCACAGTACTGCCTCCCTCCAAGGAGAAGGGGTTATGCAAATGGAGAACGAGAATTGCCACTGGCTGAGCTGCACTACAGAGGCCTTCGGTAAGAGAAAGCATTTAGGGTATCAGGATGGGAGGGGAGAGGAGAGTATGGGGCACTTCCGAAAGAGCCCAAATATGATGCTGGGGTTCTGGCCTACCTAACAGGCTCCAGCTTCCATGACATGTGTAAGCCCTTCCTACATGCAGTGACTGGATAGCCACCCTGCAATCCACCCCAACACACACAATCCCATTGATGTCAATGGGGGATGCACTGGCAAGACAAATGTAGTTCTCGGTATCCAACTCACTACTGCATCAAGCATTTTGAGATACTTAGGATACAAGACTTACTGTCCAAAAGCAAAACAATACTCCAGTCCAAGCAGACAGATGCTTTTTAATGGCCCTGGCCTTGACTATTTGCTTGATCACTGCACCATACCAAAGTGAGGCTGCAGCAGAGTGTAACCAGCCAAGTTCTCACCTGCAATGGCCCCCGCCAAGCCTGCATAATACTCCAGGGACTGCCATGATATGTCCACATCTATCCTGGCTTCAAAGATGGACTTCCCATTATTGATTGTTTCCATGGTGGCTATTTCATCCCGCCGCTCCTGTAAGCCCAACACAACAAAAGCACATTAGAGTGACTGGTACTGCTCTCAGCAGCTTTCTACACCAGACAGATGCAGTCCCTGCCTAGTCCACCAACACAGCCCCCTCTACATAGCAGCATTTTCATTTGCCATTTATCAATTTGTCAGCCTGCTGAGCAAGAAAGAAAGTGGAGAGATGCATCTGATGGAGAGGTGCTGGGGTCTTCTCTAGGCATGTTCTTATCTAACGGTTTTGCTTATTTCAGTGTATCATCGCTCCCTCCTGCAACTCTTCAAGCAGAATGTTAGCAAAATCCACTGGAAATACTTGAGTATTTCCAGTGGATTTTGAGGACAAGAAAATCCAAATGAGTCCTAAATGGGGAGGGGAAAAGAAAATACAAAAAAAATTTGCTTGGAAAAACAGCCTTATCAAACTGCCCTCAACAAAGCACTACACTGCCAGTGGAGAACCAGGCAGCAGCTAAACTATGAAAGAAAAAGCATAAGTCGCTCTGAAATAACCCAAAGAATACGGAGGTTACTTACCAGTAACTCTGTTCTTCGAGAGAGCTCCGCGTATTCTCACTCTTGGGATTTACTTCCTGCTCCGCAGGTACCGGAAAACCTCTCGTCAGCAGTATCCAGGCAGATTACGCCTGGAAAAGACTAGAA
>QEPC01009812.1:324292-343854 GCA_003113815.1 Sphenodon punctatus | reverse complement strand
TAATAATAATAAAATAATAATAATATAGGACCCCTGAGCACCTTTAACTGGTTTCCCCCCCGAGTTTGGTTTGTACTTATACACAGACAAGTGGATAAAGCTTCTTATTCAGAGCTGTCTCAATATGAGGCTCCTTTGCCCATCCCCAAGTTTGCCGTATAAGATCTGGCTGGAATTTCCCTCCTTGAAGAGCATCTTCTTAGGCAAAGCATAGTTGCCAACAGACAAGTGTAAACTTCTGCAACCTCTCAAGTGGTTTATTCTTTCTGTCCTTAGAAGTGCAGAAGGAGAGTCACTAGGGTCAGCCTACCTCCCAATAGTTCTTAATGCCACCCATTGTGGCCCTGATGAAATTACATTTTTAAGATTTATTTTTCAAACTGCCTCAAAACCCACTAAACCAGAGGTAAATACTCTGAAATGAAATAAGCTACACAGAGCCCTGGCTAGGCCCTCCCAATAGTCTGCACCTCAATTTTTATTCACTCGTTATCTGAAAATACAAAAAATAGATACAAAATCCTACTTCCCACTCCTCAAATTTCAAACCCCTGCAACTCCAGCACCCCATAACCAAACTTCACTAGTATGATCTCTTAGATGACAGTGTCCAAGTTTCATATCACTAATTTAGTTTTGACCTTGTAATGAGAAGAATGTTCATGATTATAATGGAAGGGTGCTTAAGTACAGAGCAACGGCTCTAATTTGACTATAGAAGTGCCACATTGAAGCACACTGAGCCCATGATGTTCGGAGGCAACAAGAGACAGTGAGGAGTATGTCAAGGCATTTGCAGACATGCAACCTGATCACCACTTAAGCTGCAAACGACAACCCACGTACCCCAGAGTAGTCCTACTAAAGCCTGCAGTGCCTGGTATATCAGCATCTGTGAAACAGAATTGTGTAACCATCCCAAGCACTAAAGAATTATTTTGCAATGAGTTTGCTGAATGTCAGTGGCACCAGAGGCTACATTACTGTTTATTCAAGGTAACGCTAAGGGCCATGCTTGTCTTACATTATGATTGCTTTTGAACAGCCTCCAGCAAAGCAGGTAGTTAGTACACACTGTCACTCTAAGACTACAAGAACCACTGTCAAGCCAGGCTACAGAGGCCCTATGTTGGGTAAGAATACACTAAGAGCTCTAGCAAGCTCTAGCACAACATAGAACTGCAGTCTGTGCCAGGGCACTGTCTGTCACTACACAGACCAAAAAAAAGATGCCAACAGGGTTTGATGCTTTTATTCCGGCCATTTCTGTGACACTCGTGTTTTGCTCATGTAGTCACTTCCCATCCACAGATCAAAAGTATTCTTACCTTGGCAGTAGCTTCAGTAAAAGCAAAGTGCATCTCCTGTCCCTGTAATGCAACTGTATACTGAAATGCAAGATGTCCCAACCATTAACTTCCCAAACACACAGAAATCAGAAGTGAACTGAGTTTTGTTTCTAGGCAGACAGCCAATCAACTGCCTGCAGCAATGTGCTGCCTCACTGGAACGTGCAGCAAGCCCTCCATGGGATCGCATCTTGTTACAAATCAAAGCCAGGCTGATCTTCATGTTTAGGTCAGCAGAGTGAGGAGGAAGCTATTTCGCTAAATTCTAGGAGAATTTTCCAGCTTGAGGTGGGGGGCCAAGAAAACCCCCTGCTTGCTTGGTGGCAGCTCGAGAAGGAGCAAGGCCCAGCATCTTCTGAATGTTCTGTGAAAACAAACAACGGAGAAAGAAAGTGAGTGCTCAGTCTGCAGGAAAGCTCGCTCACTCTCCATCACACTGTACACACCTTGCGTGCGTTACCACACAGAACAGCCACCACAGAAAGGGACTTATACTCTCAGCACCAAAAAATTCTAAATTCTGCAGCCTGGGAAGCGAAATTCCACAAGTTCACTACAAGCATAATATTTGCATAATCATGCTGTATTTATACAAACTTATTTCCAGGAATGCCATCACCCAGCAACACTTCCTTTGCCCCCAACCCTATACTACCTCAGCAATACATAGAAAAAACCCATACACCACATCTGCAAAAACAGGCAATAACCCCCCTAATACACATCCTCAGTACAAAAACAGTCTCCTCCCACACATACCCCAACATCCTCCCACCAGACTGCCTCCTCCCCACATACTCTAGCAACTCCCCCTTCCTCACCAGTGCATACACCATACTGCTCCCCTCCCCACATGCCTCAGCAACACCCCCTGCTCACCCCACACACACAGCCCCCTTAACACCCCTCTTCCCCCTCCCACCCTGAGAAAAGGAGCCAGGATGCACAGCACCCAGGAGTTGCCTTTCCTTGGAGGAGGAGGGAAGGTTGAGCTGCATCCTGCTGGGCTACAGGGAGGGTCTGCCTCAGAAAACAGGATTGGGCATGGAAAGGAGAGCCGCTGTTTCAGATGTTCCATTCCTTTCCTCTTTGGGAGGAGTAGAAACAAGTGATAATGCTAAGGACAGGGGCATGACCAAGATAGGTGGGGGGCAGGGAGGGCTTGACCCCTAGATTAACATCACATGCTCCCTCTCTCCCCACTTGTCATGCCCCCACAGGCTGTTTCATTCCCTGAGTGAATGTTGTTCTCCATGGGGGAAGGGACAGGGATGGGGCACACCATTTCCAGGAAGCAAAGGGGACCTACAAAAGGTGTGTGGAAGGGGCAGAAAATTTGTGTTCTTGAAGGTGGTGGGCATGACCAGGGGGTGCCTTGGGCCTCCCCCAACTTCCATTTGTGCCTCTGATTGACATGTCTTTAAGTAGATTTTTCTTTACAAACAGACCAATGCAATTAAAACATAGAATTAAGATTCACACATTACCAGGAAAACTAAGATTTTCCTACAAGTTCTGAAGGGGGGGAAAAAGGTCAAACATTTATCAGGAAATTTACTGACTTATTAACCCCAGCGTATGGCATTAGCACACATTCTCTACATGCTAGTAATTTCAACACATGGCAAAGTTCAGAGGTAGCTATTTGTACTCCTAGGTGTAACTGTACCATGTGCACGCTGCTCATCCTACTCCAAGATAAGCTCTGTGTTTGGCTTCAACTCAGCTGTCCACTGGTTGCCATGCCAGTGGCCCAGTTCCAATACTTTTGTGCAAAAGTCTTCCTGTCTGGCTTGCAGATCCATGGACCCCAACAATGTGTTTGGAACACGTGACTTTAGGAGTGGTGCAGAAAAATGCTCCCCCTATAAACACAGCAGGAAACTATGCATTCTAGCATGATTAGAACTAACTAATCAGCATTGCCATCTGAATTTACCCATCAATCTGTAGGTTGTATTGGATCTCAAGCTGCTGCTGCATGTTCATATGCTGGTAGTGCCTGGGAACACTCTTCCCCATCCAAGGATGGATTGGAGATTGGGATGAAGTTTTTCCCATGGGGACATTGTTGCTATGATCTATGCTTCTGTCACTGCAAGGCAGGATCACTGCAATATGCTCTGTATAGCTGCATCAGAGGCTAATCTGGAAACTCAAGATCAAAGTGACAGGGCTGAAGGGACTTCATCTAGACCAGCACCCTGTACCAATGCAGGATTCACCATTCATGCAAAAACATTGGGTGTTTAGCGCCTCCCCACCCATCACCCACCCCTCATGCATGTTGCAGGGCTGCATAGGACACCCATACAACCCTGCAATGTGCATGGTGGGTGGGGAGGCACTTGTTAAAAACACCCATACAGTGCTCCTTTCCCCCCACCACTGGGTATGTCTCAGAGGCAGCACTTGTAATGCATGCTGCCTAAGTGGCACTAACTGTCTGCTTTGGTTTCTTGAGTGGGAGAAAAAAGGCAGCAGTTAGCACAATGTAGATGCAATTTTTCCTTTTGCCAAGGTCCTTTAAATCATCTTCATCCCTTACCGTCTGTGGGAAGGGCAGATACTGTTTCTACTTCAAGAGTTAGCATAGTCTGGGAAAGTAGAGACAATGCCCCATCACACAGCTATCAAGAGTGCAGGTATCTTATGTGGGGCAGGGAATGATCCACTCACAAGAGGTATAACATTCCCCACCCACCTCTCAGGCAGCAGGCGAATAAGCTACAGTTTAAAAGCTTGTGCGGAACATTCAAGTCTGTGTGATTCAAATACTCTTCATTTCTGCACAAACAGGACAGGTGACGGCTTTTCTAGCCACTGAGGATCACTGCAATGTGCTCTGTGAGGCTGCCACTGAAGGATGTAACCTTTCCACATCAGCGGACTTTCCCCAGACACCACACTTCTTGAAAGGTATCCCAGCAGCACTTCACACTCTCGGCAGGAACTCCAGGATGCGAGTGACGTCCCAACAGGAAATGGAAATAGCGCAGAGGAAGTTACCCACTACAAGGCAGATATTTCTGGAGATACTGACCTGGGGTCACAGGAATCAAGGGTCACAGGCCAGGACTCCAGGTTTCCTCAGCAGCAACATGCCCAAGGACACTCAGCCATGAGCACAGGCAAGAAGCTGTACTGCCCTCCCACAAGCAGCACCTGTTTACCTTGCAGACCACAGGGTCACTCCTTCAGTCAGCCCTCTCTCCCACCAAAGCAAGGCCTTCTCCCTCAAATGCTAGACTCAGAAGTTAGGATTTTGCTTCTGCCTCCCAGAAAGTGAATTTTGAGATCCCCATCGCTATGAACAACCTCTAGGCTCTGCCCCTTGCCCCCAATAAACTCAACCTTTTCTAGAACTTGGAAAGCAGTAAGCTCTCCACTTCTCCCCCTATTCCTTCTGGTACCTCAGAACAAAGGAACCAGCAGCTTCCCAGTGCCATTGCCCCAGGCACTGTTTCTATGCATTCTGGGGCAATGGGGTTGTTTGAGCTCCACTCTTAGAAGAGACTTCACCTCCATTGGCAACCCAGGTACACAGATGGATACAAAGCTCTGGTGACAGCAGATTTAGTATTCTGCTATAACCTGCTAAATCTTAAATCTAGAGAACCATTAAAACAGTGGTAACTGGCAACTGCAGAGGCAGCCCTGGCAGTAGCATGAGGCAAGCAGCTTTCCATAAGCTGGTCCCAGAGTTCAGTTTCTCTTGCTGTTGGTGGCATTTCCCAAATGGTCCAACCTAGAAAGGTTCCTTAGGCCAGCAGGGACAAGTTTGCTGCACTGCACAGGTTCCCTGACTGGGTGCCACAGCAGGCATCTTTTCCTAGCTCTTCCATTAACTGCTGTGACCTTTCGAAAGTCATTTTGCCTCCCAGGAGTCAGCTTCCTTGTCTGTGGTGGCAATAATACAGCTAATCTTATGTACTGTGCACACCAGACTTGTTATTGCAGATTTTATGGGGTTTGTATTTTTACTGATATTTATACTTTATTGCATTTGTTTTTTATTAATTGTTGTACACCGCGCTTTGAGCTGCCTGAGGCAGGATAGAAATATATAAAGTAAATAAACAAAACAAATAAACAAACCTGCCTGGGTGAAACACAGAGGTACGAAATACAGCTAAATGCAAATATTAGTAAGATGTAGCTCAGAACATTAAAGAAGCAGTTGCCTTTTTACATGCTAGAAAGAGTTCATTAAAGCCTGTTCCAGGAGCAGCATGAGTAACTGAAACTGGGAGTCCCTCACTCCCCATTCCCAGGAGCACCTCGCCTCTGATCACTTCCCCTGCCCAGGGAGTAAGACTTAGGAGCCCCGCTTCAGAGGGCTCTCCATCGCCGCTGGGGCTAATCACGCTACTCATCGGATCAGCTGGGTCCAGGGAGGAGCCTCCCCTCCGGGGGATTGAAAGGTGTATCGCACTCCCCGCCGGCGCGCGCCTAAGGGCAGCGCGCGCAAGGGGGCGCCCTTGTGCACGTGGCCTTAGGCGCTGGACAGGCGCTAGGCTTGGATTAGATCGGAGTGTTTTTGGTTTATGTGGGTGTGGGTCAGTGGGTCTTACTAACTTTGTTTGGGCCGCTATGCCGAAGAGGAGAAAGAGCAGAGGAAAGCCGGGAGTGACCACCAGGGCCCGGGCCGGGCAACTGCGATTGGAGGATTGCTATGCCATGCCACTGGTATCCCCAGGCCTTAAGCAAAGGGATCCTTACCAGCTTTCTCTCGCTCTCCTGGGTGAGGGTCGGGCTGTGGAACGGAACTCTACCGCTGCTGGTGTGGGTCCCCCCCTTCCTGCCTCTATACCCTTGCCAGCGCAGGATTCACTCCACTCATTGCTAGTATGTGCGGAGGCCTTTAGGAGGCAGGGAGAGAGGTGGCGTAGGCTGGCTGCTGAGTCCTGGGGTTCTTCTCAGTCATTTAATGGCACTCCCCCTCTGTGGGAGAGGACACTGATGCTTCCTAGACCTGTAGATTCCAAGTCTCAGTTTTTAGGCAGCCGTGTTATGGAGGGGGTCAAATCCAAAGCTACAGCTAATTCCCCAATTGGTGGGAAAAGGGGAGTTGGAGCAGACTGCTCTCCCTAGTGGGCTACTGTCTGCCCCGAAGCCACGGTAGTGTGATCCCGGGGGTGTTGGAGTCTCCTTTTAGTGTGCTTCAACCAAGGAGCAGATTATTGACCATTCTTCCAGATCCTTCTAGCAATTCTCAATCATCTACCCCAAAACCCCAAGAGATCCAGGTTATCCAGGAGCCACACCGGAAAGATGATTTACTTCCATTAATTATGGAACGACTTGGGGATTTGGATATTAAGTTGCAGTCCATCCAGTCACAACTGGCCAGGCTAGGGGAGTGGATGGGCGAGGCTAAAGGGAGTAGGGCAGACCAGGGACCCTTGACAGCGGACCAGGAGACACAAACAGCTACCTTATGTGGCCCTGCTCATTCTTACTTTCCAGACCCTAAGGTTGCGAAGGACCAGAAACTAAACTTCACCCCAGATGCTTTGGTCTTCACAGTCTACCCTCTGCCTTCTGGTCGGTTCCCTCCCTGGGATTCTAAAGTCTGGATTGCTCGCCATATTTCTGACATCTTGGGCTTTCCGTTTTTGCCTTCCCTTATTAGGCGCTTTTTCCACCTTCCATTTAGGGGTGGTGTGCTACGTATAGTAATGCACTTTCGTAGGCCAGCTATAGCCGATGCGCTTAGGTTGTATGCTTGTATGTTTTTTTCATGGGGTGTGCATATGGTTAATCTTTACTTTAATCCTGAAATTACTCCATTGTTGTCACAAGTTGCCCAGGACACTGTGGCCTCTCTGGAAGAGGACCCCAATTTGGCTCTGGTACCTAAGGAAGATCCAAAGGATGTTTTGCCTGTTGGGGGTCCCAAGAACTCGGCTCGGGCTGAGGGCCTTTTTGTTATTTCGTCCACTAGTATGGATGTTGTGTCCCTACCGAAGTTAAATTGTCCCGTTTTTGAGATCTCTCCCCTGGCCAAGAGGGGTATCTCACTTCCCTTGGAGATGATTTCTCGGGATCCGGTGGGTAGGCAAATCTTTCCAATTGGGGTTCCAGTCGCTGTGGGCCAGACTGTTGGGCCCTTGTGTGAGCCTCAGACTCAGCAGTCACAATGTCCTATTGTATCTAGTCCTGGTTTGATTAAGTATGCGTCTACCAAGGAATGGGGATTTTCCCCTAGAGGGGCTTCAATTTTTGAGGAGCTCATGGCAGCCGATGTCTCATGTAGGACAACTGTCCTGGGCTCCTCAGGTTGAATTTGATGGGGTTATCTGTTCCCTTTGGAGGCAGCTATTGTATTATGCCCGAAAGCAGTTGTGTTGGTATCTGCTGGATTAGTCAGATTATAGGTTTTATTGTTTCTTTCCCCTTTGGATAGCCTGACTAGTGGGTTTTAATAAACGACATTCCCACGAATAGAAGGGAAATTTTATTGGTTACCCTTGTTAGGAACTTGGCCATGTGGTTTTACTTGTTTTCTTTTAATTTTCTGTTGTTGTATGAATATTGCGATTGATGGTTGATTGTAATTTATGTATTTGTCAAAAGCAATGGCCTACGGCCACGCTACAATAAATCTATCTAACTGAAACTGTGGACTAAGTATGCATTAGGGAAAACTTCAAAGGGGGAAAAAAGCTTTTTGCTACAAGGATAGCAACACCTCCCACCACACACTAGCATCTTCAGCTGTAATAGAGACCACTGAGGGAGTGGCTGCAGCAGCAGGGGAAACAGCCACAACTGCAACACTCCGTTTCCACACTAACATGCCCATAAGCACATGCCCAGAGGGGTGTGGAACCTCAAGCCTGGGGGCCAAACATGGCCCATGGCAAATTTTTATAATCCCTGGATCCATTTCCTACTGGAGTGATCTCAGGATAAAGGAACAGAGATTGGGACACGCACACAAGGATAGGGGACTGATCCATGGCACAAATCCATGATGTGGATCTTCCTTTTCTTGAGCACACCCCCTCCCGCAGCTCCCCTTGGAGCTTGTACTAGTTTTCAAAGAGGCCCCAGGAGTGAGGGGCGGGGAAAGGAAGGTTCCCCACTTATGAGTTACCCAATGGTGGGAAGACCAGGGACATAGCTTGCTTGCCATACAATAAGTAACAATGTGTAACTTTCTAGTTAAGGAGAAAGGACTTCAAATGGGGCTGCTGCAAAGCCAACTGAATACCTAATGAGACTGGACTTGCGATACACACATTTCCCCAAGCTTGGAGTTGGAGGATTTCTTGTGTCTCAGCAGGGTTACAAACTGAAAGTTTGGAAACCACTGGTGAGCATGGAGTCGTTCCTCACACACCCTGGCATAAGTGTAATTTCTCAAAGCTGACCTAAATTTCTTGGCACCAATAGAGGAAAAGCCAAGTTCAGAAAATCAAGGAGAAACAATAAGCAAGCATTCAGGAAGCAAACAACAGCTTGTTTATCTGCAGTTGAATCCACCTCCTCAGACTGCTTCTCCCCATACCTTCTCTTGGGGAAACTCTACCAACAGCAAGAATAACTCCAGCAGCACTCTAACCCCACTGCTCTGCACTGGATGAACATTACACACGCACCACACCTCCTCTGTTAGCTAAACTCGCATTTCATCATTGCTTCTGGCTCAGTATATTTCAATGGGGAAAATGCTGGTGCCCCTAGGCTAAAATAGCTTGTGGGTCTCAACCGCAGAGACAAACACTTCCTCTTTCCTGAGCAGAGGCTGTTACCAGGGAGAAGAAGGGCCCCAAACATTAGCTAATGTTTGTTGGATGGGTCACAATCCTGCCCCACACAGTATAGATAGAGATTCATGTTCACTGTTTTCCCCATTGTCGCCAATGGGGAAAAAGCAACGAAAACAGGTCTGACAGCAACGTTGACCACCTCCATCAACAGATACATGAGGCTATAGTTCACCCCCTCTCCACCCACTGGCCCATCAGAAAACCCTGTAACAAGGGAAGTGACCTACACTTAGCCAATTTGCTGAGCAGCTGGAGCAAGGGAAGAGGAGATTCTCTCTAGCAGTCAGTCCCACCAGATCTCTACCATGACACTGATGGAGAAGCAGTGACACGCGAAAAGCCAACACACACAAGGAATTTGTTATCTGCTGCTCCCCACTTTTGCCTTTAGTCCTGCTTATTTTACACTTTGGCCATGAAAGGGCTGCCTTTGCAGAGCCTTCCGGCAATGTTCACATCAGGTGACTTTTAGGAGGCAGAATTCATGCATCTGCAAATTGTTTGAATACAAAATGCCTGTCAACCTTTAGGCACACTGCAAACACCAATTGTCAGACAGAGTTTTGAAAAGGACAAGAGTATGTTTCTATGCACAATGTGGTTCTCATTTTTATTTCCTGATGGCCAAGATAAGCAGTTCCCTCTTGTTTAGGGAAGGCTGCTGGAATTTGTTGGAATTCAGACTGCCAATCAAAATTTCAAAGCTAAGAGGAAACTATAGAGCTGTAGAGTTCACTTAAAATAAGGGACACTGGGAACCTCCACTAGAATACATGCTGCTAGGTGCCTGGAATAAGCTTAATTTTGACAGAGTGCTCGGAGCTTTGCATATCCTGAATATCAAGCCTAGCAAAATAAATATCTATGTATTTGGCCCAGCTGCATCCCTGGGATAAGATCTGTAAGTGGAAAATACCAATAGTTCATTCCTTCATGTGACATTATAGGTCCGTTTATAGCCCTGACGGTGAGCATCCTTACACCACGAAGCAAGGGATGGGCTAGTTCTCTCCCACAGGAAGTGATTTCAAAGCGCCTGTATATACTAAGCTCTGTTAGAGCAAGTGGGGAGGAGAGGGAAAGGTAGGCAGAAGCCCTCCTGTATCATCATCACATATTACAATGCTTTCATTGTTCTAAGTGCTATACAACCCTTATCTACCTCACCCTCCCAACAACCTCATGAGATAGGGGTCACAATTATTCCAAGTTCCCCAAGGTTCTATCCTTGGCCCTCTTCTTGCTGTAGACTATCCCTAGGCAAACTCAGTGCATCTCATGGCTTTCCATATCACCTGTATGCCAAGGACACTCAAGTCTCTCCACCCCCACCCAGTCTTGCCTCATGCAGTTTTGTGATGACTTCCTGGCCTTTATTCCATTGTCCGTATAAAGGTAAATAGCAGCACAGATTTCCCCCAAGAAGAAATGCACAGAAGTACACTGAGCAGTTCTTGTCAAAGGGAGAAGGATTATGCAACATTAAGTTCAGACAGAAGCTTGGCTCTTGCCAGATGCAGGTTACACTGGAAGCAAGCAATACCTCCTTCTCTCAACCCACCCCACCCCCACGTCCCTCCGGGAGCAAACTCACCTGCCGAATAGACATGGTGCAGAGAATGTACAGAAAGATGAAGGAGCAATCAGTATAATCCTCACCCAGCAGGTTTCGGTGGGACAGACCCTGGATGTATGAGAGGGGGACAAAGGGGAGCTTCGCCACCACCCGGCCATCAAATCTGGGAAGGACAAAACCAAACCCTTGGTTACCATCTCAGATTGAAAGACTCTCGGCCTTGGGAAGCGTTTCAAACAGTGACAGCAACTGGAGCCACCAGCATCTAGCCTGCATGTTGACTAGCATGTGTTATTAAAACTGAGTCAAGGTTGCTCCCCCAAGAATTAGATCAAACCTTATGGCTACTACAGAAGCAGCAGTTTACCAATCCATTCAAATTCCTGTATGCAAACTGAAGAACTTTGGAGAGGGAAAACACAAGCACACACACACACACACACACACCGAGTAGAAGAGACAAGCCAATGTCTGTCCCTGCATTTCTAGCTACCAAAGGGATACATGCACTGCTGGAAGGGTTTTGATGCCTCATTTGTATAACGGGGAGATGCACCTTCCAAAGCAGGGGGACACAATCTCAGGATGCAGCATTTTCCAATGAGGAACAAGTTGCTTTTCAGGTTAATCCCCTTAACCTAAAAGCTACAAAGGGTGGGCTAGGTTAGACAACTGGTGCAGGAAAATGGAACACAAGCTGGGCTTCCCCCTCTCAGGAGGGTGAAAGACAAAGTTCAGTCTAAAGCAGCCAAGTCATCGAAACAGGAAACAACTTGTGTTTCAGAAAATGCATTTAATGTTAAATCCATGCAATGCAATTTCATTCTTTTTTCATTTCTAAATGAATGGAGGAAATACTTTTCTTGTGCATGCTGTAAATTATGATTACAGAATTGTGACTAAGGTAGTCTCTCCATAATTTGACCAGCCACTTATTCAGGATGTTTTTATATCTCCCAAGGCATCCTGATCAAAAAGCTTCCACTGCGTTCTCTTTACTTGCCGAGTTCCTAGCAGGTGTTTCTGGTTCTGAACACTTCTAAACAAGCTCTTTCCTGTGGAGCAGCCGTCACACAGAACTACACTTCTAACACGTGCCAACTTTGCGTACCACTTAGGCATCTTGGCAGAACAGCTGGGAACGGATGTTTGTCTCCCTTAGATGGCCCCTAGTGCTGTGGGATTCTGCATTACTCCTGCTATGAGAACAGGTAACAGCTCTCTCTTTTGGGATATAGCTTAGGCTGCAAGGCTATAAAGAGAAATATGAGCAAGGAGCACAGTAGGTCAAGACCTTGATGCTTTGGCAGAGCTGGGGGAGTCA
This sequence comes from Sphenodon punctatus, assembly GCA_003113815.1. Lineage (NCBI taxonomy): Eukaryota > Metazoa > Chordata > Lepidosauria > Sphenodontia > Sphenodontidae > Sphenodon > Sphenodon punctatus. The sequence continues at coordinate 331,827 of QEPC01009812.1, read as the reverse complement.
GGATGGCTGACAGGAACGTTAATAAGAGAACCAAAATAAGAGCAATGCTATAGGGCCTTACCATGTGTTCAGCATCAACATGAAGGATCAGGTTGTTCTGGGATTTGGATGCAGCATGTTTGTAAGAAGGATCCTTAAAAACTGCTGCAAAAGGAGATGAAAAAGCATTGCCTCATAGCAGGTAGCAGGGGCAAAAGGATAGGTGGTGGGGGCATTAACTGTGGAATACCACCAAGGCAGCCTGGCCATATTGTGGTCAGACACAAGAGCAAGGGGATGGGAGAAGGAAAGACTGTCTAGAAGCCCTGAATCCAAGGCCTTCCCCGAGGGGAAGAACACAGCACACTGGAACCATGGGTTTGTGGGGCAATTCCTAGCTCTATGCAGCAGAACTCCTGCTGGATGCCAAGAGTCTGTGGTAAAGCTTGTGCACATAAAACAGCTGTTAGCTATTTTTCCAGGTGGCTCTAGTCTCTTGCAACCGCCTGTCTCTCTCACTCTGGAGCTGGGGCCTGTTAGAGCAATCTGAGAACTACTGGAGCATGACCCCCAACACCAACAAAGCCATGCAAATTATCAAATATCTTCACTATCACAATCCGACACACAGTTAGCATAGCTGCACATGAGGTCCCAACCCACTGTTTGGAAACCTCTGAACTATTGTTTCAGGCTTTCGACAGGGTCAGGGAAACAGCAGGAAGATTTCAAGTTCAACTCTACAGCAAACACCCCGGGGATATTCTCCAGCTTGCTGTGCTGGTCAGGCTTTAGATTGTGAAGTGCTGCAAGAGGCGTCTATAATGGAACTAGCTATCAGCCATTTGTGACCAAGATGAAGCACTGAGTAGACCTGACTCACTTTAGCAGCTCAATCATTTATATAGCTTTCAGTGTTCAATGTGCTTTACAAGCCTTACTTATTCACCATGTGTCAAGTAATATGAAGCCAAACTGGCCTGTGAAGCCTGCTATCGCTCACCCACCCTACAGCACTGAAGTTTTTCTTTCAGAATCTCAATCTAGACAGAGAAAACCACAAGCATTTCATTAAAAAAGTAAGAAATGGTGGTTACTTTGTTTAATGGCTGCCCCAGCCATTCATTGGGGTAAGGCAGGAAGGTCTGATGACTGGAGATATGCCTACAGTGCTCTGAATCCTTAATCACACACTCAAATGTTTCCAATGCAGCAAGCAAGCTACAAGGATGATCACCATGTCGCCCAAGAAACCCCAACAAGCTGCACTTCAAGTGAGCCAAGGGAAAGCAATGCATGCTGTGGCCCACAGCTTCATACTAAAAAGGTAAGAGCAGCTACATGTTAATATTGGCTTGGTGCAGCTCTGAGAGCACCCGAAGAAGAAAGGCAAATGACAGGACAACCTAGGGGAAGGATGGGCCACATTCCCAGTCACGAAGTTAAAAAGAGTCAATACTTACATGGAGTTGAACATTCCCATCAGGGCAGTAAAGCAAAAGCCAATGGCAAACATGGACTTCATTCGAACCTGCAATCAAAAGGGCCAGTCATTCATTATATGCAACAAGTGGGGAGAGAGAGCAATTAGTCCATAAACACCAACGACACAAATCAGGGGCTAAAGGCTCCCAATCAGCAATGGGCTTTGCACAGCATCTTTGGGATTAGAAAAGAAAGCAATCCTTGGAGGTAGTCTTTCGCTTTGAACATGACATAGATGGGGGAAAGGAGAGGGCTGCCATGAGGAGGGCCTAGGTGCAGACCTTGGGTAGGAGGAAAACTCAGAGCACCCAAGACTGTATTATTTGCCAAGAGATAACCAAGCAATATCACTCTCTGCTAGAAATGGGAAACCACAAGATTGACATGGGGTAGGAGAGAAACAAGTTAAAACAACAGGTTCGCTAGAATGGTGGATGAGAAGTAGGGCCAGTGGACCGCTTCCAGTTAAGTAGCACTAGGGAGATTTGGAGGAAGAATTAATCTGGTCATGTGTAGAGTGAAAGGGTTGCCAGTGTCCAACTCCTTGGGTCACACTACAGTTCACAGTTGTCAGAGTGCAACCCAGGAAGCCACCTGAATTCAAATAGCTCCCTTCTACTTGACTGAGTGGAGCTAAGACATCTCTTTTCTAGTCAAGATGCAAGCATCATCCCAGTTTATAGCTCCCTTACCATTGACAAGTCCCTGTTGTTGTTCTTCAGTTTCTCCTCCTGCCTCTCTGCAAAGCAGGGAGAAGAACAGAGAGGTTAGTGAAGGTCACACCAAACCAGAATCAGCTTTGCTTCCAAGACGGCTCCTGGCTACCCAAGTAAGACATTAGTTGTCTGTACCAGCCCCTGCAGCATGAGAACTGCATAGAGCCAACCTGTTGTGGGTCAATGCACCATGCAGCAAGGCAAGCATAAAAAGATTTGCCGAGGACCAGTGAGAGACAGGCACTCAACTCTCCAGGAAGCAAGCCAAGATGGTAGCTCACAATGGACACCAACACGGAACAGAGCAACTGGAAGCATTAGATAGGCTCCTCCCATCTTCAGTATGTACAGTAGGCAGGTAAGGACACTTGCACCGAGTCTTCTACCACTACAAGCATGATGTAGTCCTAGGTAGAGTTCTTAGTTACCTACAGCTAAGATTGTCCAAATTAACTTTGGCGAACTTTAACTTCGTGGGATTATTATTACATTTTCTGTGCTTGAGGCTGACAATTTCAGCCAGACCAGTTCAGTCATTATAAGGTTGCAGAGGATTCTAGCCAAGTAGAAAAATCTGTCAACTGTTTTTGTTGAAAAGCTCTTATCAGCTCCATGTTTTGAAACAGAAAGCTAGTATTTAGCAGTTGAGGGGAATATCTTTTGTGCTGCCTCTAACAATTTGGCTTATTTAGCCAAGTTCTAAATCTCCAAAAATACCTGTGCTATGCACATGCTCAGGAGACACTTTTAAAGTTCAGCAGTGTTATTCTTCAAAAGACTGTTGGTAATGCTCCCCCTGACACCAGAAAGCATTGCACCACCTGGCACAAAAACTTCAAGGAGAGACTATGAGCTCAATGTTCTCCCCTACTAGTGTTCAGACAGCATGGAGAAAAAGCAAACTGCTTCACTACACAGCAGAGGGAAAAGTTGGAGAAGGAGGGGGGTAAGAGATAGGCTGCACAAGAGGCAGACAGTGTGCGTCTCCTAGCATATACAAGGCAGAAGGGCACAATGTAGCTTGCTGCCGCTAACAACTAAGTTTAAATTCTATACTAAAAAAACCTTCAGTTTAAGAGAGAGGCTAAAGCCCTTACAAATTCAATCATGCTCCAAAAAGCATGGAAATCGTAAGCTAAGTCTCCCACCTTAATTTCCGTGCCATGTAAGCAGTAAAGACGTTGTACATGTAAGCAGTAAAGACGTTGTACAGTCTCTCACGTATTGTGCTTGCTTACAACTAGAACTGAAACTCAGTCCTTGGAAAACTTCAGAATCCACTGGGGATTCCAGTCCTCGGCTCCGAGTTTCCAAGTACCAAGGCTGGTCCTCGGAAAACTTTGGAAGCCTCAATCAAGTGCTGGCGCCATTGTGCGCATGACTGGAGTGATCCAGAGACAGTTGACCCCCTAGCTTCTCTGTGCTAGGAAACAAAACTTAGCGCCATATTTAGTAGGAGGGGGGTATGGGAGGGGACAGTTGAGTGATGGACAAGTCAGATGGCAAGTTTTGATTGGCTAGCAGAGGCAAAATAAAAGTGGCTGTACACACAGCCATTTTCCATTCTCTACTGAATTTGGCTGTGTGCTACGCTGCTGATCTGTAAGTAATTGGCTTGGGTGGCGAGGGGTGCCTGTCCTGTCCATAGGAGCAATGCTGTGGGATGGGGGTTAGTTGTCTCCACCATGCCATGATTTTTTAAAAAAAATAAGTGGGTGCCACACTGTTGCTGTCTGCTGTTTGGCACCATGGTGGCCAGAGGGATCTGCCTAGCTCCACTTCCCCTGGCCTGGGCTGTCCACATACTAGGGGGAATGTTGGGGGTTGCCACCAGTGCCAAATATACTTAAAGTTTGGGTGCTGCTGCTACTTGCACTGCCTGTTTGGCAAGTTGGCAGTACCCTAGTTGCCAGAGAGGTGTCACTTTTGCATTGGTTTTTGTGGGCACTGTGACTTTACTTTGTCTGTAGGTTCAACTTTGCCAAGATGTGACTGACCACTGGGGCACAGGGGAGATATACTTTCTTTCTGGTTAAAATAATATGGTGTGTGCCAGGAGAGGGGGCTTGCCTTGCAAAGGTGGGCACTGGGCAGGCACAATGAAGGCTTTTGTGGGTGGGTCAGTGAATGTCTGGTTTCTTTCTTGTGGGTGTTATGTCTGCTGGGCTGGCTTTTTTTGGTTTTTGCCCTTAGTTCCACTGTTTGGGTTTGTCTTCTTGAGTGAGTGTCTCATTCTTGCTAGCCTGATTTTCTGGGCACTGCTTGGTTGGCATAATGATTTTAAAGTGGGCGCACCACTGCTGATGGCGGACCATGCTGTGGGTACTGCTGGGTTTTTTGGATTTCTGCACGCAGTTCCACTGTTTGGGTTTGTCTTCTTGAGCGATTGTGTCACTCTTAGTAGCCTGCTTTTCTAGGCACTGCTTGGCATAATGATTTTAAAGTGGGTGCACTTTAATGATTTTAAAGGAAGCAGTTCCACAGTTCCGAGTCCTCAGAAAAGGTTCTGAAGTTTGGCCGAGTACCCGGACTGAGTACTCGGAACTCAGTACGAGAACCAAAAAGGCCTAATCGGTGCAGCCCTACGTACAACTTAGGCTCCATGCACCCACACTTTGCCTTGGTCTTTCAGCCCCACAATCCTCTTTCTCTGCAGGCTGAGGACATCACTGAAGCTGGGGACAGTACTATGTAAGTATTTAATAAAAAATTTAAGTGGGTACATATTGCAGGCACTCCTTGCAGCAAGGTACTCTGTGGGGGGGCCTTGACTCTGGGCCTTCCTATAATAGCGATAACACTGGTTCATTTTAGCACAGGCATGGCAGCATTCCTTGTCAAACCACCTGGCACCGCTGTTAGGGCGGGAAATCTGGGGGGCTCCTATGCGACATTGAGTACATTGGGCTATGTTGGCGCTGAGCTGATTGTAATAATTCAATGTCTCTTCCGGATTAGCAGCTGAGAGGAGTTGGTTCCTCAGCTGCTGAACCACTGGCTGGTTAATATGAGTGACTAGGTTGGCTTCCAAAGAATGGTCCTACCGCGGGGCTCTCTGGATATCTAACTGAGACGCCCCTGGACTTGCGGGCTGGGCTTTGGCGATAGTGGACTATTGAGATTAATAACATGAATGCCCATTGGAAGGAATGGAGGCAACAGCAATGGAATTTGGAAATAAATTCTATTGGAATTCGCAGATACAATTAAGTGGCTGTGAAAGAATACAACAGAGCTACATCTTTGGGAGCGGTGGGTGAAAGACTGCGGAATAATGAGGAAGGCACCAGGACAGTGACAAACGAACAGAATGACATGGTTCTGAGTGATTCTTCTGACTGATAGGATACCATCAGGAGCACTCCTATCATTCCACACAGTTCTCGTAGCTGCCTCCCTGTCATTCCACCCCATATTGGCTCCCTCAGTCTTATTCCACGTCTGCTCCTGTTTCTTTTTTATCATTTTACACACACACACACACACACACACCTGTTCCCTATCAACACATCTAGATGTGTATAAGAGACAGGGTTAGAGGGACGACGACTGGAAGCCAGGACTCTCCTGTTCTCTGGGAGGGCAGTGGAGGCTAGTGGGTTAAAGTGGGGGGAAGGGGAAGAGCCAGGACTCCAGGGTTCTGAGAGATGGCAGTGGGGGCTGGTGGATAGGAGGGGACAGCTGCGAGTCAGTACTCAGCTGCTCCATTCTCCCTAGCCAAAATGAAAGAATATAAAGGTCCTGTTCCCAGCTTCAGTTGTAAGCAAGTCTTTACTGCTTACATATATTTATTTTATTTTCATAGACTTTTACCCCACATATACACACACACACACACACACACACACACACACACACTATATTTTATATATTTTTAAAAAACTAACATGAATCACAATGGGGGATGTAAAAATAATCACCCCCACCCCCTTCCAACCTAACCTCTGCCCCCAAACCCCATCTTTCACCCATCTCCTTCACTGAAAGCCTGGCAGAACAGCCAGGTCTTGCATTGACAATAGGAGGAGGGGAGGTCCAGGGCCACCCGGACCCCCGCTGGAAGGGAGTTCCACAGCCAAGGAGTGGCCCCCGAGAACACCCTCTCCATAGTAGCCCCCTGAAATCGGGGGACTTCAAGAAGGGTGCTCCCGGCATACCACAGGGACTGATCCAGAACACGGGGGATAAGGTGGTCCCGCAGATAGGTGGGGCCCAGGCCATAAAGGGCTTTATATGTCAAAACCAACACCCTGAATCAGGCACAGAAGGCTATAGGCAGCCAGCGCAGAGCCCGGAGCACCGGTATAATGTGCTCATGGTGGCCTGACTCCATGAGAAGATGGGCCGTCGCATTCTGCACTAGCTACAGTCTCTGAACCATCACCCTGGGTAGTCCCACGCAGAGTGCGTTTCACTACTCCAATCTCAAAGCAATGAAAGCATGGGTGATGGTGGCCAGGTCGCTATCTGAAACGTACAGCTGAAGCTGACACACCAGATATAATTGGTGGAATGCACTCCTCGCCACAGCCCCCACCTGGACATTCAAGCGGAGCTGTGGATCAAGGAGCACATCCAGACTGCGAACCTGGGGGACCAGTGGAGGGCGAATCCCATCAATGACATGAGCCACTACATCCATTGTCCTACCCACCACCATCACCTCTGTCTTGTCGGGATTCAACTTCAGTCGGCTCGCCCTCATCCAGTCCTCCACAGCCGCCAAGCACCAGGTAAGCACCAAGACTGTCAGGTCTGGGTCGGATGAAAAAGAGGTGGAGTTGGGTATCATCAGCATATTGATGACACCGCACCCCATACCATCTCATGACCTCACCAAACAGCTGCATATACACATTGAACAGGAGAGGGGATAGAATGGAACCTTGCGGGACTCCACACGCAAGGTTCCAGGGAGATGAAGAACAATCCCCAAGCACCGTTCGCTGAGTTCTTCTGGCCATGAAAGAGCGGAACCATTAAAGAACAATCCTGCTCACCCCAGCTCAGTCCCGTAGACGCGTCACCAACATCTCATGGTCAGGAGCCTTAACTTAAAATTTCCATGCTTTCTGGAGCATTACTGAATTTGCAAGAGCAGTAACTTCTCTCAAACCAAAGATTTTTTTGGAGTATAGAATTTCCTTGGTTTTTTTTTTAGAATTCAATGCAGAAAATTCTCCCTGCTGGCAAAACTACCACAATGAGGACCATAACAATGAAATTTCAGATTTTCAAGGCCTCACCATGTACTGAAATACATACTAAAATCCCTCACCATGTAGTGAAATGCAGCTGGATGTGGGGTCGGGTGGCCGTATATACCAAAATCCCTAACCATGGACTGAAATGCAG
>QEPC01009812.1:298413-319819 GCA_003113815.1 Sphenodon punctatus | reverse complement strand
GCTGGGGGGTGGGCTCGCCTCTCAGTCTGTTTTTAAACAAAAATCCAGGCTGGGCAGGGTGGGTGGGGGGTGTCCCCCCTTCCACCCGCACAGCCTGGACTCGGGGAGGGTTTGTTTTTTTTAATTTGGGGCTTGAAGTTTTTTTTACATTGCAGCCATTTTTAAATGGCTGCAATGCAAAAAATCCGGTACCTGGAATCCGGTACCCCGGATCGGATTACCGAGTCGAATCCGATAATGCTGGTACCGGCATTATCTGATACCGGATTTTACCGGTTTCCCGCCCCTAAGTTCCACAGCTACAGAGCGACGACCAAGAACGCTCTCCTCATCATGGAAACCTCCAGAGAGACATCCCCAGCCAACCACAAAGGTGACGATGGGACATGATAGGCCAGGCGATCTTCCAGATAAGTAGGTTCCAAGCCGCTTACGACTTTAAAGGTCAAATCCAGCACCTTGAATTGTGCCCGAAAGACAATAGGCAACTAGTGCAGATTCTGGAGCACCATTGTTATGTGTTCCTGGTCCCCAAAAGGAACTAGGCCACCACATTCTGCACCAGCTGCAGCTTCCAAACAGGCTTCAAGGGCAACTCCACATAGAGCACATTGCATTAGTCTCGCCTCAAGGTAATGAAGGCATGGATGATGGTTGCCAGATCCAAATCAGAAAGAAAAAGCTGCAGCCTTCTCACCAGATGGAGTTGATGAAAAGCATCCCTGGCAAAATGGGATTCCAGGCACAGCGACAGGTCCAGGAACACTCCAAGGCTGCGAGCCTGAGTGACCGAAGGGGGCCGGACCCCATCAACAACCAGGGTCCCAATCCCCCTCAAGTCACAAAGCTGGTCAACCATCATAACCTCAATCTTGTCAGGACTCAACCTCAGGGGCCAACAGGCACTCATGGCAGCTCTAATGGGAGGCAGGCCAGGATCTGTCTGCAGACAACATCAAAGCTTGTGTCTGTCAGCGCCACCACCACACCTCTCCATCTGTTCTCTGGAGAAACTCTTCCTTCCCAGCATGGGACATTTCGGTCCAGCTCTCTGTGCTTCCTCCAGGCTCCCTTCAATGCAGTCTGCCTGAGACACTGCAGACCAAGCAATACAGAGAAAGCCAAGAGGACGCTCCAGGGGCCAAACAGAAGTGAATCATGGGGCCAGAGGTTTCCCACCGCTGTTCTACACAGTAACTATTCAGATAAGAACTCCATCCCCAGCCTAATAATCACTACATTTCTAGAAGTGAAGGGAGAGTTCCTTCCACGAGGTATGCAATGAGCAGAGAAGCACCACGAACCCCTTGCCTCCCCAGTCTCACCTATTTTCTTTTTCTGCTGTCGGCCGGCTGATTCTGTTATCGTTTCCTTCTTCTTCTCCACTGCAAAGATCAGGTACAAGTGAGATGTTTTCACACAAGCACAGAGAGCCCATCTCCTTTTCACCCCCAAATCCTCCCCAAGTATCTGCAGCAGCACACATGGACAGGAACAAGAGGAGAAAGGAAACAAGCCAATAATAATGGGTACATATTGGGGATCAGCATCTTATAACTGCCAGGGCTGGACCATTCCAAATGCTTCTGGGGTAAGCACTGAACCTGGATAGGGAAGAGGAAAATTTCAATCCCTGTCAAGTGTCAGAATCTGAAAACCTACCAAGAAGGGGACTACGGGGATGACTGCTTAGTCAGGCAGCCCAAGCTGGTGTCACCTTGGTTAAAACTGGCCTTTGCTGCTGTCTCATTAGGAATTCCAGACAGTACTTTCATTGCAATGCAATGCAATGCAATGCAATGAAAAGAGCATTATGAAAGCTCTAAGCCTGCCTCTACAGTGGAAGGCAGAAGACAGGACGGTCTGTAGTTTCATAGGTAAGCATGCTCCATGGAAGTGCAGTACAAGCAGCCTGGCACAGCCTGCTCCTTTACTGCTGCTCGGTCAGCTGAGCTTGAAAGCTTTCAATATCTTCAAGCTAAAAGTAAGTAGCAAGCTGAAACTTAACTATCAAAGCTACTAAAAAACCAAGTTAGGACTGCCAGCTAAGGGAGGAGATGCTCCACAGAGCGCTGCAAAACAGCATAGTAATGCTGTGTGAACAAAACCAAAAGGGAGCTCACAAGTTAGAGTCCTAACTCGCAGTCCATACTGTAGTCCTGAGAACTGAGTCACCTTTGTTAGCAGAGAAACATCACAGGTGTTTTAAAAGGTTTACACAGCAAGCACTACAGTACTGACAAAGCAGAGAGCATTAAAGTGTGCTTTGCTCAGAAAGTAACAGCTGCCCTTTTAAAATTCTTGTCTCTTATCTACAAAGCTAGTTCTGGTAGCCCTACTAGCATACCCATATGAGAGAGAGTTAAAGGACTGTACATCATCTCGGTTTTGGTAGCAAAACCTCTCTTCCTATCGATGCTAGAAATTAATAAAACAACTGCCAGAAGAATGTGGTGCTTTTCACTTTCAAGGCAGCCTTACAAAACTGGCATGAAAGAAGTACCAGCCTACTCCTCCTATACTGTTCCCATGATGAAGTGTATCATGGCAAGCTTTATCTATCCTAGAGCTAAGAATGGCTGGACCGGGTTAGACCTGTGGTCCATCCAGCCCAGTAGCCTCTCTCCAACAGCAGCCACTGCTTCAGCAAAAAACCACAGGACCATTATGAGACGATTCCCAACAAGCCCACCACTCTTGTTCGCTTGCAGTTTCCAGCAGTTGAAGATTTAACCAAGCCTTCAGCCACATTTGGCAAGTCAGATTATGCTAGACGAAGGACAGAAAGGATTTGCCCAGTCAGATTATGCTAGGCAAAGTCTCAGGGTAATCAACAGGTATTCCTTTTTAATAGGTGTGGTCAAGAAAAGAGTTGTAAACCAACACTTACTGCTCTTGCCTTGGACAGTCATCTCTACTGATATTTTCTCTCCTTCTCCTTTCAGCACACACTGCTATTGTCCTCTGTCTGTTCCTATGCTCGTCTCTCCTCTAAGCTCCATCCTAGTCATTGCCCTTACTTACTTCTTTGCACTTTATCTTTTCCACTCAAGTTTGGAGTACATTCACGACAGTTGCACCAATTTAACTTAAATCAACTTTAGATAGATTAAATTGGACAAGTTCTAGGTTTGGAAAATATCCAGGGTGCTTCTACTGCAGATTGCGATGTGGTGATTATTATTATTAACAAACATTTATATAGCGCCAGCAGTGTACCTGGCACTTTACAAAGTAATAAAATAGACACGGTCCCTGCCCCTAGGGCTTACAATCTGAGAGACAGGAGCTGGGGGAGAGACTTAGGAAGGGGAACAGAGGGAGAGACAAGGGGTCTAACATTCATGAAGATGCGAGGTCTCAAGTGCACGTACTTGGCTTGGTTACGATGAGAATGACAGCAGGCAGGTCCATGTTGCAAGGATAAGGGTAAACCGATCGTAGGTATAGGAATAGTGGCTCAGCAGGATAAAGAGTCAGACAGAGCAGAGCGAAAGAGGTGAGTTTTAAGGAGAGATTTGAAGGTATGAAGGGAGGGGGCAAGGCGGATGTGGACAGGGAGGGAGTTCCAGGCATGGGGGGGCAGCAAGTGAGACGGGACGAAGGCGCTTAGGGGAGCAGGGAAGGCGTGGAAGGGCGAGAGAAGGGACAGAGGAGGAGCGAAGTGCACGGGCTGGAGTATGGAGGGCGATAAGTGCAGAGAGGTAGGGGGGAGCGAGGTTGTGAAGAGCTTTATAGGTGAAGACTAGGAGCTTGTGCAGGATTCGTTCAGGAAGGGGAAGCCAGTGAAGCGAAGAGAGGAGGGGCTGCACATGGTCGAAGCGACTGGAGAGGTAGATGACCCTGGCAGTAGAGTTTTGGACAGAGATGAGGGGAGAAAGGTGGGACCGGGGAAGGCCAGTGAGAAGGAGGTTACAGTAATCGAGGCGAGAGATGACCAGAGCATGAACAAGAGTTTTGGCAGACTAGACAGAGAGAAAAGGGCGAATCTTAGCAATGTTATGGAGGGAGAAGCGACAGGATTTAGCAACAGAGTCAATGTAGGGTTTAAAAGAAAGGGCTGAGTCACAGAAGAAGCCTAGGCTACGGGCTTGGGGGACAGGCAGGATGGTGACTCCATTAATAGTTATTGACAGTGAGGAAGGAGAGGAAGGATGAGGGGGGAAGATAAGGAGTTCAGTTTTAGCCATGTTGAGTTTGAGTTGACGTTGAGACATCCAGGTAGAGATGTCAGAGAGACAGGTGATGAGAAGAGCTTGAACAGAGGGAGAGAGAGAGGGAGTAAAGAGATAGAGTTGAGTGTCATCAGCATAGAGGTGGTATTGGAAGCCATGGGAGGCAATGAGTTTGCCTAAGGATGAGGTATAGATCGAGAAGAGGAGAGGGCCAAGAACAGAGCCTTGAGGAACACCAACTGAGAGGGGGAAGGAGGAGGAGGTGGAGTGTTGGAGAGAGACATTAAAGGAGCGGTCAGAGAGGTAGGAGGAGAACCAGTTATGGACAGAGCCACAAAAGCCATGGGAGTGAAGGGAATCCAGCAAGAGTGAGTGGTGATCTACTCAGATGTTGTCATAGTTACCCCAAGGCAATCACAGTGCCTGAAAGCACCCTTGTTCTCAACATAAAAGGATCACAAGAGCTCCCACATACAGAACCTCCAAAGAGCACTACACCTGTGGAAGAGGTGCAACTAAGATGGGATGGGCCTTGGTGCAGAAGATAAAATGCTCCACCATCCCTTGGACAGGGGCGTGTGAAGAGGCTGGAGGTCATCTGGGCAGGGTGGCGGGGGCCTATCAGGCTCACCTGAGGACTCTGTGGGTCCTGATCTCCCACTGCCAGCTCCGGTTGGGGGCAGTGGCAGGCCCAAAGACCAAGGCACATATATACACCAGCTATAATGGGCCCCATTATAGATATGCCTCTGACAAGCAGTTTGCCTCTCAAAAGCCTTGTCAAAGGCTTTCTTTAAAAAAGGGTAGAACTATTTTTAAAGCAACAAACAAGCAAACAAACCCATCTTCAGAATAGTGCCTTCCCATATCAGTAGCTGTGCTGGTCCCACAATCCTGCCCCAGCAGCAACTGGGTAAGGACTTGTCATGTTGTCAGTGCTGACAAGTGGGAAAAATATTCCTAGCTATACATACACAATGCTGGGTTCTATGTTAGGGGTTATCGCTCAGGAAAAGGATCCTGAGAGTCATCGTGCACAATTCAGTGAAAACCTTAGCTCAGCGTGCGGCAGCAGACAAGATGACAAACAAGATGTCAGGAATTATTGGGAAGGGGTAGAGAACAAGACATAAAATATCATAACGACATTATTTAAATCCATGATGTTGCCACATCATGAACATTTCATAAAGCACTGGTCGCCCCCCTATCTCAAAAGAGATACAGCAGAACTGAAAAATGTCCACTGGAGGGTAACAAAAATGACCAATGGTATGGAACAGCTTCCATACGAGAACAGGCTCAATAGGTTAGGGTTCTTCAGCTTAGAGAAGAGATGACTAACAAGGGATATGATAGTTTACAAAGTCATGAGTGACATGGTGGCAGCAGATTTAAAAGGAAAAGTACATTTTTGCTCAATACACAATGAATCTTGTCACCAGAGGATGTTGTGAAGGCCAGTAGCAGAACTTGGTTTAAACAAGAATGGGATAAGTTCTTGGAGGACAGGTCCATAAATGGCTGTTAGTCAAAGTACAGTGGGGTACCCAACATCTGACCACAGGGAGCCGAGAGAACAGCAGGGTATAGATCACTCCATTATAACCTATTGGGTACTTCTCCAGAGTAAGCGAGGGTGGCCACTGTCAGAGACATGATTCTCAGCTCCATGGCCCAACCCAATGTGGCACTTATGTCACAGAGGGCTGCTCCCTCCAGGCTTCCCAAAATCTTGGCCACTTCTTTCCCATCCATTCCTTTTGAATTTCTCACTCCCAGACCCTCTTCTCTTATTACCTGTTGAATTAACTCTCTCCTGAGTCACTCCATTTCTTTTTTTTCCCCTCTCTCTCTCACAAACATGCACATATACAGGGTGCCAAGGTGTTCCTATCTACCTGCTTTGTTCTCCCCCTCTCATATCCCTGTGTGAATGGGCTGCATTCAGTAGTTACAAAAGAAAGGCTGAGCAACCTAGCTCAGAGAAAACTAGCTAGAGAAAACTAATGGGAGCCAACCTCGGCGTCCTTGTGAATAGATAAGCCTGCCAACATCAGCACAGCATCAGCAAATTCTTGTTGTGATGGAGTATTGACACTCTGCAACTGTTACAGAGCACAAGTCTCCAACCCAACACTAGCACTAGAGTGTGTGAACAAAGCCAACAATGCCCTGACTTCCTGGGGGGAGACAGGGGGGGGGAGGAAACAATAAAGACAAGCAAGCTAGGGCATTTTTAGAGCCCTGCTCATTAGTTAGAAATGGGCAGATGGGAGGAGTTGGGCTTTCCACTTCACAGAGTTCTGAACACCCAGAGGACTAGGAAGGAATTCCACCCGGGAGCTCGGGCGGGTGGGGGATGGGCAGACCTGCATGGTAGCGACTTGTCTAAAGACAGCCACTGAAGGAGTATGCTCAGGGGCAGCAGAAATTAGTGTGCGCACTCAAAGGTAGAGGCTGGATCCACAAGCAAGATCCAGGTCTTCCCCTACTCTCAGTAACTACCCAACCATGCATTCTGTCTCCACATACCTTCCCTGCTTCTCTTTACCATGTCCATATTCTTCTGCAGCCCACCCCCTTTATTCACCACCTGAAAATTTCTCCTCATTGCTGCCTCAGATAATGCTTTGTTTTGATACTGAAATAACTCAAACTGTATGGATTAAGCAGAACTGTAAAATGAGAGTTTCAGGCAATATAGAAAGGTCAACCTCTCTCTCTATTTTATATATATATATATAATGGCCTATGGGTCTTTTTAAAATTGTCAACACTGTCCCTAGGCAGAGGAAAATTCCATGCTCTAAAACCAAGCTAATGAAGCAGGAGTTCTTTGCAGGTGCGTCTGTGAGACACCTGCAAAGAGCACAACTCCTGAGTGGGATGATGCAGGACAAGATCAATGGCACTGGGGTCCAAAAGGCAACACTTACATTTCTTGCTCTGTTTCTCCACCTCAGCTTTCAGTCTCTTGTACTTGTCTGTCCTGTAAACCAGCACCCATGTTATGCCTGAAACAAAGGTCATGCAGCATCATCAGGTAAGTGACAGGCCCCCAGACTGAAAGAGCTACCTCTGCAAATCAGGGTCCCTGGTCAGAGTGGCCCATTCTGGCCTTAACATTTATGGCTCTCTTTGCAGCGTGGGTGGCCAGGAACTTGGTTGTGTCTGTCACTTGAGGGGAAACTCATTTTAACGTCAGGCTGCAAAGATAACATATCTAGTAACACCACGTGGTTGTTATAGACATGGTTTAGGCAGGGCTGAAAGAACAAGAGCACAGCTAAGGGGATCCAAGCTGCAATTTCTTTATATGGACACTCTAATGTTAGGGTGCAAATTTAGGGGTCTAAGAGAGAACTGTGGGGGGAGGCAGACCTGTTCCAGATCCCTGGAGTTCCACTCCAAGGCAGGGAGTTGGCTGAAGGAGAGCACTGCTGAGGAGGTCTGCTGAAAATGGTGGTGTTGGGGTGGTAGCACATATTCCCCCATAAGTTACCTGTGTCAAACAAGCAGATGGCCACAAGGCCTAAATACCCCAAGTGGCAGACACAAAGCCCCTGAAAACTGGAGCTCTGGCACATTGGACAGACACTTCAGGATCCTCCAAAAGGATAGTGCCTGCACTACCAAGCAGCACCACTCAATGCAACTGAACCAATACCTTCCCTAACTGGAAGGAAAACAAATGCGCTAGCAGAGAATCGCATCTACTAAGAGTAAGAACACCCCCTACCCGCCCTGAGCCTTTGAGGGAAGGGAGAAATAAAAATGTATATAAATTAAACGAATATGCTGAAGTACACTCCCCTGCCCAGGAGAGAGCACTGCAGAAGACCATGGATCCTGGGGAAAGTGCCCGACCCCTGCCAAATAGTAGCGCAGCGTCCCCCGACCCGACACCACCTCAGCACGGTGCCCGCTTACCCTCGGCGAGCAGCGCGGTGCACACGGAGATGAAGACGATCAGGACAGTATCGGCGAACATGGTGCTCATGATGGTGCCGCCACACCCGGAAATCAGAGCCCACCGGACCGGAAGAAGAGAGAGCTACAGGAAAGAAACTAGCCTCTCCTTCCAGAAGCAAGATGCAAAGAGTTCCGGCAACAGGCACACCGCCGGCCAATCACAGGCCCGGGAAAGTAAGAGCACCGCTGAGTGAATGAACCTGCTGGGCCAATCACTGCCTTGATGCTGAGTGTAAAGTGGCATCTAGTCTCCTCCTACCCGGCATCGCCACGGCCTTTGGAATAATTCCTAACTACCTCGAGTAGGAGCGCCCCCACACCGGTGCTGTGCTCCCGGGACTACGCGTAGGGAGGTAGCTAGAGATCTGGTCTGCTGCCGCGGGTGGGGGGCACCCTCAGCTGGGCCTAAGGGGCGAGGGGCCACACAGCCAGCCCCGAGAGCCCTCAGCCCTTCCTCCCCCACCTCGTCCTTCTGGGCTCAGGTCTCAGTCCCGGACAAGGGGGTAGGTGAGTTGGGAGAGGGAGGCTCGCGGGGGCGCTGAAGGGCCCTTTCCTTTCTGGGTGCGCAGTTGAGAGGAGGACAATAGCAGACAGAAAGGGGAGAGAAATGAATGGGGTGGGGGGGCCTGTGGGAGCACTGGTTTTGAATAGACGCACATCATAGCCTCTTCCCCTTGGTTATGCCCCTGCCAGGAGGAGGTAGTGCTGTGCCAGATCAATCCCTGCTGTTTCCTGCAGCATACTTGTACAATACTTCCATTCTAGCAGCTTTTTAGGGCAGGGGGCTATGTTTGAAACTTGAAAAATGGCCAGTGGGGCCACAGCAGAAAATACTGAGAGATCTTGGCCTGTATCACCCAAAATTGTCATAGTTCTTGTTTGTACTGATTCTCTAGAGTCCAAATTCTTTGGGTGCTAAAGTAGAAGTATCTGAGACAGCAAAGAGGAGGAATTTGCAGAACTGCATGGTGTGGACTGCAGAAAGATAGGGGTACATTGTAGAAAGATGTGGGGAAAGCATGGGTTAGAAGTCTGGGCCATGTAGATCCTGTACACCCTCTTCTGCTGCCTTCCTGCTGAGCATGTCCCTTTAGTTTTGAGAGTAGGAGCCAAAGCCAGGAATTGGGGAAGATAATAAATTAAATTAACGTGTAGGCGTGATTTGGCTTGCAGGCCGGGAGTTCCTCACCCCCTTTTTAAAAATCTTCTGGACTTTGCCTGACTTGTTTCCTCAACCCCCACCCCTTTTCTAGTATTTTTTTCTGCTGTATCTTCTGCTTCCTCATTTTGTGCCTTTGGGATTTGTTTGTCTTTTTCCTGTTCTTTGCTCCCCTTCTATTTGTATATTTTTGTTCCATTTCCCTTTAGCTTTTTATGACATGTTCTAGATTTAGGGTTAGAAAACACAAATAATTTGACATGTATGCATACTAGGCAATAGAACCCAGAACAAACAATCTGGGTATCCCAAGCTTAGCCAGCCACCCACCCACTAAGCTCCAGTATCCTAGCAAAAAGCTGGGTTGTGCACTGGAATAGTTTGTCCCTCCGTGGGCTGAACTAAAAAGGCACCAGGAATTGCTCCTGTAGCTTAAATGGCAGTGCTGTGAATGCAAAAGGTCCAGTTCCTCCATTCAATAATGTCAATAACAAAACTCCCATTGACTTTAATGGTAAAGGATTATGCCGAAAACAAAGGATGGAATCCTCACTCTACTGAAGGCAATGGCAAAACTCACATTGGCTTCAGTAGAGTGAGGTTGACTCCCTGTGTATGAAAGTTTTGTTTCTGGCTCATTTGAAGAGATGTTTATTTACTTATTTACATTTTCATCCCACCCTTTCCCTTAAGGCTCAGAGCCAGGGGCATAGCAAGGTTGAGAAGGGCCCAGGCTCATGTCTCAGTTATGGGCCCCTCATGTGCGCTCTGAAAACCCACAGTGGGCGTGGCTTAAGGGATGGGGCGGACCTGCTGACAGCTTCTAAATATACAAAATCCAGCAGCTAGGAGTCATAACTGTGGCCATAGACAAGCATGGCTTCCCAATGCTTCCCATCTCCCCTGCCGAGCGTCTACCACCACTCCCCAGAAGTGAATCCGCTGCAGGGGCAGCTGGGCGGACAGTGAGGCAAGCACAGAGAGACTGACTACGTCCGGTGACTTACTGGAGGAGGGGAGTGAGCTTAGTCAGTCTGGCCTCCAGGGCCTGTTGCTTCTTGCTGCCAGTGCAGCCTGTACCTTGAGCACGCATACGGTGCGACCAGTCCAGAGGTGCTGCTATCAAACACACCAGACACCCCACAATCAGTTTATGCTGCCTCCACCCAGTAACCAGTTTATTTGTGCCCCTGCCCCCATATAATCAATTCACGCTGATTCACCAGTTCATTTGTGCCCCCATAATCAGTTCATGCTGCCACCACCCATAACCATTTAATTTGTGCCCCTGGGGCAGCGTGACTTCATTAGATGGGGGGGTGCAAATGAACTGGTTATGGGGTGCAGGTTTAAAGACCGTATTCCTGNGGGTTTAAAGACAGTATTCCTGTTAGCAATTACTTCATTAACAAAAGTTAGTGAAATAGCAGCCATAATAATCTCAGAACCATATTTGCAGATTTATTTTCCAAGATAGAATATATATTGCTTTACATCCTAAATTCCTACCTAAGATAGTATAAGTAAGACAGTTGTGAGAATGTGACCCTTTTTCCACAGGCCTCTCCCACCCATGAACACGCAGATTTCTGTGTGTTCATGGGTGGGGGGACCCTGTGTGAACAATGTGCCCATGGCGTGTGGGGGTGCGTGCACACCCGCCTAACACGCATCCCCACTCACCCCCCCCCACTCGTCCCCACACATGGAGCAACTGGGGGGAATGGTGGTTACTCCGTGGGTGGGGATGCATGTGCAGCCGTGTGCATGCCCTATACATACGTGCTCCCCCACCCGGCGGAGCCATGTAAAAATAGCATATGAGGAACCACTCGAAGACGAACAGAAGGTTGCTACCTTGTAAACAAGGTTCTTTGAGATGGCTCGAAACATTCTCACAACACCCACCCTTCCAGCCCCGCATGGAATTTTTTTCTTATATTCCTAGAAAGGGTTGGAAGGAACTGTCATTCTGAGGGGGGAGAGTGCTTTTTATACTAGAAGAGCTCGAGACCATCATGTGGTCTATTATTTGAATAGGGTGAGCATGCACAACCCAGTTGTGAGAAAGTTAGGCACCATCTCGAAGACCCTTCTTTAGCAACCTTCTGATCACTCACATGGGGAGGAGTTGTTTGTAGATCGGTGTCCCGCTGTTGCTGCTGCAGTGCTACTAGTAGGCAGAGGCAGATGAGGGATAGGGACTGAAGCCAGGGAGGGGTGGCAGCAGAAGAACTTAGACTGCATTTTCATCTGGCGGTGGTGGCAGCACCAGCGGGAGGGATGAGGGAGACGCAGCGTGGAGGAGCCAGCAACCAAAGAGCCGGTGCGAATGGGGATCTATTTTCCCGGCTCCTGCCTCCCTCACCCCTCCCACTGCCACCACCCTCACCACAGGTGAGGGGGCCGGCCCTGCCTACGCGCGCCCCCAGGGCAGGACTTGGGTGAAAATGCACACACACACCCCACGCCACGGTAGCTACGCCATTGCTCAGAGCAGGTTACAGTATATAAACAAATACAAAAATACACAAAGTATTTATTTATTCCATTTTTACCCCATCCCTTCCCATAAAGGCTCAGGGAATTTGTAGGTGCCTAGGAGCCATTGGCACCCAGAAAACTGACACTGGCGACTGGCTCAGGGGTGTGGTGGGACAGGAATTATTATTATTATAAGCATTTGTATAGCGCCAGCTGTGTACCTGGCGCTTTACAGAACAATAAGATAGACGCAGTCCCTGCCTACAACTTAATATCAAAATAAAGTCTGGCGACTGAATCTTTTTTTGGGGGGCTCTTGGCGTTTGATCTGAAATTTCATGCCCTGGCCCAAATATTTAAAAATACCCAAATAAAAACAGCTAAAATACCTTAACACACACACCTAACCTGACCCCTGCCTGCCAAATGCCTGGGCAAACAAAAAGGTGTTACATTGCCTACAGAAGATGAGCAAACTTAGGCTTAGATGAACCGCCAAGGGGAGGGAGTTCTATAATTTTGGGACAGCCACCAAAAACACCTCTGTCTGCCCTCATTGTAGAAACGTGACAGGCAGATGGTACTTGCAAGATGGCACTCCTGACTGACCTCAGAAACAGTGATGGGACATTAGGAAAGAGACAGTCTTTCAGATATTTGGGTCTCAAGCCACTTAGGGTTTTAGAGGTTAAATCCAACACCTTGAATTGTGCCTGGCAAGCTGTTGGCAGCCAGTGCAAACTGGAGCACCAATGTAATGTACTCCTGGTGACCCACCCTCAACAGAAGGTGGGCTGCTGTGTTCTTCACCAGCTGCAGCTTCCAAACAGTCACCATGGGCAGCCCCACGTGGAGCACATTGCAGTAGTCTAGCCTCGAGGTTTCAAAGGCATGCATGATGGTGGCCCGGTCCAAATCTGATTTTAAAAGGGTCACAGTCTTCTCACCAGATGGATTTGAGATGGATGAAGACAGCTATGGGACTCTCATACACAGGGGTATGAGAGTCCCCCAGCTGTCTGCTACAAAGGAGACAAAATTAACTAAACTTTTCCACAAGGTTTGGCCAAAGCTAAATTGTTGGGGTTCATTTGGACAAATGGCATGGAACTCTCACCATCTCCAAAAATGAGAAATGCAGAAGAGTTGCAGTCATCAAACTTCGGAACAAGAAATTTCCCCCACTTGCTCTGGGTGTAGGGAACAGGGAAGGCTATGGGCTGTATGGGAGAATGGAGGGATGGGGGTGTGGTGAAAGCTGAACCGAACATGGGGGTGGCTGGAGAGGCAGGCAGGGGAATCAGTCATTTAAAGAAACAGAAGCACATGGTGGCCAGGCAGGTAGGCCCAATGGAGTTTCCAAGCCTGACCTGGAGTTCAGATTGGCCACTCTGATTGCCAGGGTGGGGTCAGTGGGACTTAAATACTCTGGGCGTTGGGGAGTTCAGGGTCAGCCCCTGGAACAAAGGAAGTCATAAGCTGGTGGTGGGAGCTGCTGAGAACTAGGACCTGAGCTGAAGCTTGGGGAGAGCTGGCTCAACTGGGTCTGTACCCCTGTTTCTGAGCCAGCTGGGGAGTGCCACGGAGGAGCAACTGCAGAATGCAATGTGTGACTTGCCCTTTTGCTCTGTATTTGATTATACTGTCTGTGTGCTGTACCGTACCTAGCCTCTACCACTATCCCTGCTGTTGACTGCTCCTGAGGTAGTCTGGCCATTGCTCCTGGTAAACACCTCTAGGAGAGAGGGAATCTCGCTGCCTTTGGCTGCACCCCCAGAGGGGCAGATTTCCCCGCTCAGCCTTACCTCCCAGGGGCCTGCCCAGCAAGGTGATCTCTGACTGGCTGCAAGACAGACATGGGTCTGCCTGGTGAAAAAGACTCCTGGCCACTGCCATAACCTGACAATCCAGGTACAGCAATGAATCCAAACGCACCCCAAGACTATGAATCTGAGTGACCAAAGGAGACCAGACTCCATCAATGACAGGTGTCCCAATGTCCCTTAGGCCACAAGGTCAGCCAGCCATCATAACCTCAGTCTTGTCTTGATTCAGCTTCAGTTGTAGGCCTGATTTGACCTGCAGGCTGGGAGTTCCTCACCCCCTTTTTAAAAGACTTCTGGACTTTGCCTGACTTGTTTCCTCAAAAAAAAACCACACACCTCTTTTCTAGTATTTTTTCTGCTGTATCTTCTGCTTCCTCATTTTGTGCCTTTGAGATTTGTTTGTTTTTTCCTGTTCTTTGCTCCCCTTCTATTTGTATATATTTATTCCATTTCCCTTTAGCTTTTTATGACATGTTCTAGATTTAGGGTGCATCCAGTCCCCAAAATGGCAGCCAGGCACTGGGGGAGCACCAAGACTGGAGGACCTTGGTTGGATGAAAAAGAGAGAGAGAGAGTTGGGTGTTATCCGTATACTGGCACCTCACTCCAAATCTCTATACAACCTCAACTAGGGGGCTCAGATACACATTGAATAGAAGGAAAGACAAGATAGAACCCTATGGGGCTCCTGAGGGGACAACAAGCCACTGCCCATCACCACACTAGGGTCTCTGCCACGGAGGAACATAGGGTCACACATGTGTAACACGGGCCTACATGTAGACTACAAATCTGGTAAATATGTAATGCAAAAGGTTTCATGTGTATGTAATGTTACAATTGAGGACTGTTAAACTCAAATTACGGCTGTAACACGTGGCCAAGCTAAAGGAAATGCAAAGAGATACAAAGAATGTGTATTTGATAACCCATAGCCAGACAGTCCTGCGGAGATGCAAAATGACCTCCGTGTCTGCCTGGGTTGCCTAGTGACAGGTCACACATTTCCATTTCCCCAAAGGCGGGAAACCTGAGATAAAGAAGGAGGAAGGGTACTTAAAGCAAGGGCCATTAAGCCAGCTTCACTATCGCTTGCCCAGAGCCACCTTGAACACTCTCATCTGCATACGAAAGCCTGCCAGCAAGTCAGGCTGGAGAACATGAACTAAGAGAGACATGATTTGGCTTTTCTACCAACTAAGTCTGGAGACCCAGTCGCTTACACCAAAGAACTGAGAGAAACTTATGGACCTTTATAGGGTAAGATGCTTATTTAGGAACTCAACCAGTATAGATCAGGAATGCGTTATTTTTACCTTTGATTTCTAGTAACCACTCTGTATCAACTATCTTGCTTATGTAATTAATAAACTTAGTACCTCTCTTTATGAAGAAGTGTCTGTATCTAACATTGGAACACAAGTGCGCAACAAGAGNCATTGGAACACAAGTGAGCAACAAGAGCCCTCAAGCTCTTGCGAACCCAGAGAGTAAAGAGTCTGTAAACGGGAAGGATTGGGCCCTTGAGTGACAAAGGAGTTGTCCCTGCGGCAGCCTTGAATTAGCCAGAGAGAGAAACTAATTCAAGTGGGCTGTGCGCAAGGGAAACTGAGTCACTCAAACCCGGTAAAGTGGGGGTGCGGACCTTCCAACCCGTGACAGTCTCTCTGACAGGAATGAACAGAACCAGTCAAGAGCAGTCCTGCAAACGCCTGCCAGGTCTCACAGCCCTGTCAGAACACACACACACACACACACACATGGGAGCAACTGTAACAAAAGCTGCTAAAAGACCTAACAAAAATCAACAGGGTACAGTTGTCCCTGTCAATTTCCAAGCAGAGATCATGAACCAAGGCCACAAGCCTAGTTTTTCCCAATGCCAGACCCAGGATGCCATACCAGGATGAAATCCTGACTAACATAGGTCCAGGAATCATAGAATGCAGATGCCACTGAAGCTGTGAGACGACTACCCATCAAATAACCTTCCAGAAAATGGGGAGATTAGAGACAGGGTGATAGCTGGCAGAGGAGTCAATGGGCTACTTTTAGACAGATACAGGGCTCGCCACCCCTGGACCTGCTCCAGAAGTGCACCACCCCCAGACTTGCTCCAATGGTTCCCCAGCCTATAGTTGGCCCACCCACCATAGCGTTGTTGGCGGATCGCCTGACAATCTAGGCTGTTGCCCGCAACTCTAAGGCATTGCCCAGGACAATGCCATAGAGTTTGGCCAGCCCACTCTGTTGGCGCTCCGGGATGTGCTGGAGCACCAGAAGCAGAGCTGGGGCGGAGCGGAGCAGGTAGCTTGCATTCAGATGGACAGGCCACCTGGGGCAGCCCATCCATCTGTGTAAAAGCACCCACTGTCAAGAGATGGTTTCTTAAGCTGGGGCTGGATGACTGTTGTTTTGAGGCTGTCCAGCATCCTGCTCTCTTGAAGGGAGGCATTGACAACCCCAGCCAGCAATGACCCTGAGATCTCCTGACTAGCTATTACCAGCGGTGACAGACAAGGATCTAATTCAAAACTATCCGCCTGCATTACTCCAAGCACACCCTCTGAATCAATGCATGGCACTGAAACTGATCCAAGTAAACCGGACAAAACAATCTCCCCAACTCTTACTCTGCACCCAAACTAGCAGTTCCCAAATCGAGCCAAATACAAGCGATTAGGGATGGGCGAACAGATCGTGGTTCGGGTTCGGCCGTTCAGTTCGGCTGCGTTCGGTTCGGCTGCGTTCGGTTCAGTTAGTTCGCCGGGTTCGGCCGTTGGATTCGGGTTCGGCCGTTCGGGAAATGTTTTGTTATGGGGTTTTTTGTTGTTGTTCTTTATATGGTTTTTTGGTTTTTTATTTGGTTTTATATGGGTTTTTTGGGGGGTTGGGGTTGTTTTTATATGGGTTTTTTTAATTTAATTTTTTTATCTAATATTATATATATATATATCTATATATATATATCTACACTAAATCTAACTGCTATTAACTATTCTAAATGCTATGAACTAAATGGATTATCTAATAAGTACACAGGCCTACTCCTACAAACACTAAAACTAAATCACTGACGCTATCTCTATCACTAAGCTAACTCCTACAACTGTCTACTATCTCTAATCGATCGATCGATCGATATAGATGTAGATGTAGATATAGATAGATAATAGTTTTATTGTCAGCCCATAGGCCATAACAATATTGCCATACACAAATATTTATACAAATATATAGAGAATCGACTTTAGTAGACTGAAGTTAGAGCCTTCTCCTACTATATAACGATTACAAATAAAAACAAATAATTTAAATTTATAATACACAAGCAAGGCATAAAGCATAAAATGACTAGCAAGGTCAGATTAATTGAATCCTACTCTAAGGTCTAAATTGACCAAGGTTTTCCCATAAAGATGGCCCGGTTTCTCCCAGGGCCCAGGAAAAAGACTCCTGGCCCCAAAATTAACCAATTATAACTAAACAAAACATGCCTTGCCCTTCTTGGGGCTTATGGCGGCAACACTTGACCCCTGGGGGAGGGCGTATGTTATAAAGGAAAAACCTTACCCTTCCCGGGGCTTATGTCGGCAGCACTTGACCCCTGTTAGAATATTCTTTGTTAATCCTAAGCCACATACAAGAAGCAAAGGACATCAAGGCAAGGCACATCAAGGCAAAATCTTCCCATAGAGATGGCCCGGTTTCTCCCAGGGCCCGGAAAAAAGATTCCTGGCCCCAAAATTAACCAATTATAACTAAATAAAACATGCCTTGCCCTTCTTGGGGCTTGTGGCGGCAACACTTGACCCCTGGGGGAGGGCGTATGTTATCAAGGGGATGCCTTACCCTTCCTGGGGCTTATGTCGGCGGCACTTGATCCCTGATAAAATATTCTTTGTTAACCTTAAGCCACATACAAGAAGCAAAGCACATCAAGCATCAAGGCAAGAAAACAAGTTAAACCATCAAGTGAAGAATTGTAGTACATATATATATGTATACAAATCTATGTACTACCATGGGCGGGGGATTTATTACGTTGTTTAAAGAGGAGAACGTTTGCACAAAATGCTGCCACTGCATATGAGCGAGGGGAATCATTCCCATCAATCAGACTATGCAATATACGGTCATCATTCCACCCCTTCCTCATCTTATCAATAAAGGGGCCAATATATTTGTCCCTTAAATGACTAAGCGCAGGGCAGAAAAAAATGATGTGCTTCTCTGTTTCTGGAACTGCCATATCACAGTGGTTACACAGACGATCGACCTTCGGGATTCCATGAAATCTGCCCTCTAGATACGCTGAAGGGAAGATGTTGCAGCACATCAAAGTTAAGGCTCTTCTATAACGGCAAGATGTCCAATTAACTAAGTAAGGCGGAGGAGAATTGAATGTCCTAATGTGGCAATAACCGGGGCAGTCCTTTGAGCTGTTATCAGGGAGTTCTCATTCTGAAGTTCTTGGTCAGAGATTCTAAGTGTTATTAATTTCGCGGCTGATCGATAAGGCATTGGCCCGTGAGGATCTTTACTTGTCATTCTCCTACCACAGGCAAAGCATTGTTTGAATTAATGTTAAGTTCCTGCCATAACTGTGAGAGATAGCGAGCTAAGTATATGTCAATAAGCCGCGAAAGCAGTTGGAAGGAACTGTTGGGTTTAGGCGGGAAGGTGCCTTATATAGGGTGGGGGCTCCTGAACGTCACGTGGTTTTAAAACATGAGCTTGCTATATGCCGGTAAGAGAAGGACGCGCAAACGCAAACCCATTTGTGAGAATGTTCTGAGCCATCTCGAAGAACCTTGTTTACAAGGTAGCAACCTTCTGTTATGATGTGCCTGTGTCTGGTTTTCAGCCTGATCCCCACAGTTACAGTATCAACACAGTGCAGCTTGTGCCTCCAGAGCAGCCTGAAGATTGAGCTGTTAGCTTTTTCTAATTTCCTTTTTAAAGTCAACTAGTATGTTTAATTTACACAATAAGGAAACAGCCTGCAACCCATATCTGTAATTTCAACTCGGCTATAGTGTGTAAATTTGCTGTGTCACACCATTATGCAGCCATTTCAAAGTTCAGTTGCTTCAGTGATCTTTTATTTGATTACCACTATTTTTAGAAGTGTATCCAGACACTGGAGTAGGGGACAGACCTTAGCACCACCCACTGTCACCCTCAAAAGCCTGGACTGGGGGAGGAGATTTATTTATTTATTATAAGCATTTTTTAGCCGCCCCCTCATGCCCATGGCATCTCGGGGCGGCTTACAACAACCAACAGCACAATAAAATTCCATAAAAACAATATTAAAAGTTTAACCTCATCAATACATTTAAAAATATAATCCCATCCCCCCTCCAAAAACTACCCCATCCTCCCCTCCGAAGGCCTGGGCGAACAGCCAGGTCTTGCAGGCTCGACGAAATGCCAGCAGACCTGGGGCCAGGTAGGGTTAAAACATACACCCCTCCCCAATGGGGCTACATCCAGTAATGGGTGTGTCAGCCAGTGCCCTGTATGTACGTATTTATTTATTTTATTTTTATTCACATTTCTTCTCCGTCCTTCTCCAAAGACTATGAGCAGTACAACATCAGAACACAAAATACAATAAAATACTATTAAGATTCCTTAAAATGCCAACATCATCCCCAAAACCCACCCTACCCTCTAGCCCCAAGAATCACCCACCAATCCTCCTCCCTGAACCGCTCCACCCAACCCTATCCCTGCCTGCCAAACACCTGGTCAAACAAAAAGGTCTTACATCTCTTCGGAAAGACACACAGGCTCGAGCTTAGATGGATATTCAAAGGGAGGGAGTTCCACAATTGTGGGGCAGCAACCGAGAATGCCTCCCTGTGCACCCCCATTGTAGCAACTTAATGGGCAGTTGGCACTCACAAGAAGGCGCCCTTGACCAATCTCTGCAGCTGTGACAGAACATAAGGAGTGCCATACTGAGTCAGACCAATGGTCCATCAAGCCAACTTCCTGTCTCCGACTGTGGCCAATTTCAGTCGCATGGGAGAAATATCATCAGTCACGATGGGCAATCCCTTCTCTATTAATCACTCCCTGCTCCTGACAATAAGAAGTTCCCATCTCGTAATCTACTTGGTTAATAGCTGTTAATGGAGTGAAGGTTAAAAAAATGAGTGAAAAAATACAATAGCTGTTAATGGAGTGAAGGTTAAAAAATGAATGCAAAAATACTTCCTTTTATTTGTTTTACATCTGCCACCAGTTAGTTTCATGGAGTGTCCCCTAGTTCTAGTACTGCTTGAGAAGGTAAATAAACATTCCCTATCTACAATGAATGAATGAAAAAATGAATGGTGCATTTATTGTACAGGCCACAGCGATGACAAAACTGCTAAACGCGAGGTCGGTGGTTAATAAATCATCTACCATCCAGGAGTTAATCCCGGAGTGGGACGCAGACCTCGCGTGTATTACAGAGACCTGGCTGGACAATGAATCAGGCCCTATTCTGGCCGATCTTGTTCCAACTGGGTTCTCTATGCAGCATCAGCCTCGGCTGGAGGGACGGGGGCGCGGTGTAGCTGTTGTTATCAAGGATGCACTGTCTTTTAGGAGGTATCCAGTGCAGGCTCCACCAGGTGTGGAGTACCTCCATCTTGTGTTGGATTTGACCGGGGACAGATTAGAGGTGCTGCTGGTGTACCGTGCACCCAATTGCCCGGCGGCATCCCTACATGCTCTTGCTGATCTGGTGTCAGATGTGATCCTCCGGACCCCGAAACTAGTGGTCCTAGGGGATTTTAACATCCACACTGACACCAATCTTGGAGGAGCGAGACATGAGTTCATGGCCTCCATGACAACCATGGGCCTGTCCCAAATCATCTGTGGCCCCACACATGAGGAGAGACATACACTGTATTTGGTTTTCTGCACCGCCTTGAGGCGGGGGGGTCAGTTAGTAGAAGTCGGGGATGGAGGCCTTGTCATGGTCTGACTATTACCTCCTTAAGACGTGCATCCTGGCGCATGTCAGCCCCCAACGGGGTGCTGGACTTATTAGATCGGTCCGCCCCCGGAGACTTATGGACCCGGATCGGTTCTGGAATGCTCTGGGGGAGTTTCCCCTGGACCTTGACACCCGCTCGATTGATGATCTTGTAGCCTTCTGGGACACCTTGTTGGCCGAGACCATTGACAGAGTGGCTCCCAGGCATCCGCTGCCCTCCCGAGTCTCCCGCAGGCCTCCTTGGTTTACTGAGGGCCTGCAGTGCTTGAAGCGGGAGAGCAGGTGGTTGGAGCGATGGTGGCGCCGGACTCATGTTGAGTATGATCGATTGCAGCACAAGAGCAGTTTAAAGGTCTATGCTGTGGCGGTGCAGGCAGCAAAGAAGCAGTTCTTTGCTGCCCTTGTTGCATCTGCAAAGTCACGTCCAGCGGAGCTTTTCCGGGTGGTGAAAGGTTTGGTCAGTCCTGCCTGTCTCCGCCTGGACCTGGAGCAATCCAGTGACCTCTGTGACTGGTTCATCAAGTACTTTGTAGATAAGATCGCTCGCATCTGCCACGATTTTGGTTCTGCAGTTATTGCAGAGGATCATGTAGGGGCTATGGATGCCCCGTCCTGTCCTGTTTTGTGGGATCGGTTTCAGATGGTGTCGCCTGCCGATGTGGAGTCCTTGTTGGGATCTGTTCGTGCCACCACTTGTGAACAAGATCCTTGCCATCCTTGGCTGATGAAAGCCAGGCAGGAGACGCTATGGCCGTTGCTGGCTGGGGTGGTTAGTGCCTCCCTT
>QEPC01009812.1:279980-297386 GCA_003113815.1 Sphenodon punctatus | reverse complement strand
CTCGCCACTGTCATCCATGCCTTCATCACCTTGAGGCTGGATTACTGCAACGCGCTCTACGTGGGGCTGCCCGAGAAGCTGGTCCGGAGGCTGCAGCTGGTGCAGAATGCTGCAGCCCGTCTCCTTACTGGGGCGGGCCTCAGGGAGCACATGACACCTGTGCGCCGGGCTCTGCACTGGCTGCCTATAAAGCACCGGGCTAGGTTCAAGGTGCTGGGTTTGACCTTTAAAGCCCTTCGCGGCCTGGGCCCTGCCTATCTGCGGGATCGCCTCACTCCCCATGTGCCCGTGCGACCCCTGAGATCGTCCGTGGGGGCCTTGATGGAGGTTCCCCGGGCGAGACGGGTGGCCACTGATGTGAGATCTTTTTCGCTGGCTGCCCCTGTGTTGTGGAATTCACTCCTGGAGGAGGCTCGGTTGGCCCCCACCCTCCTGTCATATCGACATTTGTGTAAGATCTGGCTGTTCCGCCAGGCTTTTGGTGAGGGGGTGGGGTTTGGGAGGGAAGGTTTGTTTTTATTACTTGTTTAAAAATTTGCAGATTTATTTTAAAATGTTTAATTATTGAATAATTTTTTATGCATGTTGTTCGCCACCCCGAGCTGCCTTTGGTCAGGAGGGGCGGGATATAAGTTTTGAATAAATAAAAATTTTTTAAAAAACAAACATAAAAAAAATAACCGACTTAAACGCAAATACATATGTCATTCTTACACAGTTCACTCTCAACTATTCACCAACACCCGTAAACAGCGATCTTCACCCTCAAGTTAAGCAATCATTTTATAAAAAACTCTTGTAACACTTTTAATCTCATCCCTATCTACTCGTTCCACTCCACTCAAGATTCTATAAACCTCTATCATATCCCCTCTCGGTCTTCTCTAAGCTGAAGAGTCCTAACCTGTCAAGCCTCTCTTTGTATGGAAGCCGTTCCAAACCCTTTATCATTTTTGTTGCCTTTCTCTGCACCTTTTCAAGTTCTACTATATCTTTTTTGAGATGGGGGTGACCAGAATTGCACACAGTACTGAACGTACGATCACACCATCAATTTATATAGGGGCATTATGATATTTTCAGCTTTATTCTCTATCCCTTTCCAAATAATACTTAACGTTTTGTTTGCTTTTTTGACCACCGCCACACACTGAGCTGAGGATTTCAATGTATTGTCCACAGTGACTCCAAGGTCCTTTTCCTGAGTGGTTACTCCTAATTTAGATACCAGTACATATAGTTTGGATTATTATTCCCTATGTGCATCACTTTGCACTTGTCTACATTAAATTTCATGTGCCACTTAGATGCCCAATCACCTAGTCTCACAAGATCCTCTTGCAATTCTTCACAGTCCGCTCATGTTATTAACTACCTTTAACTAACTACTACATAGGGGAAGAGGCAGTCTTTCAGATAGCAAGAGCTGTGTACACATAACACACAAGCCTGTCTACACAGCAATTAACACATAGTACAACAACCCCCTTCACCATGTTATGTGCTGTACAGGAGAGACTATAGCAGTGCTGCTGAAATTCGCAACCCTTTCACCACCCCACCCTCATCCCCCCCAAAAAACAATGTGGAAGGATTTACAGATTATGGCAGATTCCAAGCTAATGTATTTATGGTGATTATTTTATTTGTTGTCTGGCTCTGAGCTTCCTGGGCCACATTTTCCAGCTTTGCTTTTCAATCACAAGGGCCTGAAACTTACCCATTAACGATACTGGCAGGTGAGAGGCTCACATAGTCCCATGTCTCCAGGAGGCAAGGCTTTAAGAAAACCTCACTCAAATCTCACCATGGAACTGAGAGAGCCAAGGTATCAGTCAGCTGGAGTTTCTCACTGACCTCAGGGACGGTGGATTTCACCCACCAGGAACATCCGCACAGGAGGAAAGAAGTCATTGCTCATTCGGACCCTTGTTTCCATCCTAACAGTGGGTGTCTATATAGACGACTGCAGGAGTGCTCAACCCTGTAGCAAGTTCGGGGGTGTACCCTCATGTCTGCCCACTTGCAGCAGTGCCTGGATCCATTTTCAACAGACCCGCCACTGACGCAGCCCACCGTCCACCCATGCAGCACCCCCCTGCCCCACATCATAGAGCTGTGGGTGAATTGGCTACAATGTGGGTGGATACTACAATAATTCTGAATGGAGGCACTGTTTTTTAAAACAGTGTTTGGGCAAGTGGGGGAGAGAGTTAAGAGGTGGGCTTATCCGCACAGTGATTGGCTCAGAAATATGGAAACAGACAGAAACCCAGAAGTAAAATTTTATCCTCGGCAATGTGGTAAGCGGTAAATGAATGGTACACATTTACGGAATGGAAAGTTAGTAAATCGGGAAGGTATCGTGCGTTATTGCAAGAATCGAGAGATCATATCCATATCGGAAAATGGTTGAGAAACCGGTTTATAGTTCCAGAAATGGTGAAATTACATGCAAGGAAAAACTTAGCTGCTCATTTCAACCCTAGTATTAAGTGAAATCATTGATGCAAACCATCTTATTTTTTCTTTTATGGAACAGCAATGCTTCCTGTCAAGGTTAATCCTATAAGAGCTACTCTACGCCCCTTCCGTGACCTTCAAGCTATTGATCCCCTGGACTTTGCCTCCTCTCTCTCTCCCCTTCTTCCTACAGTCTTCTCTTCCTCCTCCCCTGACTCCGCTGTCTCTGCTCTCAACGCCTCTCTCTCCTCCACACTTGACTCCCATGCCCCTCTCTCTTCCCGCCCTGCCTTCTCCCACAACCCCCGTCCTTGGCTCACCCCTAGTATCCGCCACCTCCGTTCTTGCACTCGTGCTGCTGAACGACTCTGGCGCAAATCCCATTCTCACGCTGACTTCCTTCACTTCAAATTCTGTCTCTCCACCCTTACTTCTGCTATCTCCCTTGCTAGACAACACTACTATGCCTCCCGCATTGAGTCCTGTTCTCGGGACCCTCGCCGCCTGTTCTCTACCTTTGACTCCCTCCTCAAGCCTCCCTGTCCTCCCCCTCCTTCTTCCCTTTCTGCTCAGGATCTTGCCTCCTTCTTCACCTCCAAGATAGACAAGATCCGCCTCGACATCGCTTCCCACTCCTCTCTTCCCACTCCCACCCCTCTCCCTCCTCCCCCTCCTTCTCTCATGTCCTCCTTCTCCCCTGCCTCCCTTAAGGAAATCTCCTCTCTGCTCTCCTCCTCCAACCCTTCCACTTGCCCCCTTGATCCCATTCCTTCCCGCCTCCTCACCTCCATTACTCCCACTGTCGCCCCTTCCTTCCTGCACATCATCAACCTCTCCCTCTCTACTGGCTCTTTCCCTTCTGCCTTCAAACATGCCACAGTCTCTCCTATTCTCAAAAAGTCCACTCTTGACCCCTCTGACCCTTCTAGCTATCGTCCTGTCTCACTCCTTCCTTTTGCTTCCAAGCTGCTTGAACGTGTTGTCTACTCCCGCTGCCTTGACTTCCTATCCTCCAACTCCTCCCTTGACCCCCTCCAATCTGGCTTCCGCCCCCTTCATTCTACTGAAACTGCTCTCGCTAAGATCACCAACGATCTTCTGGTGGCTAAATCTAAACGTCTCTATTCCATTCTTGTCCTCCTTGATCTCTCTGCTGCCTTCGATACTGTTGACCACTCACTCTTGCTGGATTCCCTTCACTCCCTTGGCTTTTGTGGCTCTGTCCATAACTGGTTCTCCTCCTACCTCTCTGACCGCTCCTTTAATGTGTCTCTCTCCAACTCCGCCTCCTCCTCCTTCCCCCTCTCAGTTGGTGTTCCTCAAGGCTCTGTTCTTGGCCCTCTCCTCTTCTCGATCTATACCTCATCCTTAGGCAAACTCATTGCCTCCCATGGCTTCCAATACCACCTCTATGCTGATGACACTCAACTCTATCTCTCTACTCCCTCTCTCTCTCCCTCTGTTCAAGCTCGTCTCATCAACTGTCTCTCTGACATCTCTACCTGGATGTCTCAACGTCAACTCAAACTCAACATGGCTAAAACTGAACTCCTTATCTTCCCCCCTCATCCTTCCTCTCCTTCCTCACTGTCAATAACTATTGATGGAGTCACCATCCTGCCTGTCCCCCAAGCCCGTAGCCTAGGCTTCATCTTTGACTCAGCCCTTTCTTTTAAACCCTACATTGACTCTGTTGCTAAATCCTGTCGCTTCTCCCTCCATAACATTGCTAAGATTCGCCCTTTTCTCTCTGTCTCGTCTGCCAAAACTCTTGTTCATGCTCTGGTCATCTCTCGCCTCGATTACTGTAACCTCCTTCTCACTGGCCTTCCCCGGTCTCACCTTTCTCCCCTCATCTCTGTCCAAAACTCTG
The DNA here is from genome assembly GCA_003113815.1 of Sphenodon punctatus. Classification (NCBI taxonomy): domain Eukaryota; kingdom Metazoa; phylum Chordata; class Lepidosauria; order Sphenodontia; family Sphenodontidae; genus Sphenodon; species Sphenodon punctatus. Next base: position 293,050 of record QEPC01009812.1, on the reverse strand, counting down.
CTGCCAGGGTCATCTACCTCGCCAGTCGCTTCGACCATGTGCAGCCCCTCCTCTCTTCGCTTCACTGGCTTCCCCTTCCTGAACGAATCCTGCACAAGCTCCTAGTCTTCACCTATAAAGCTCTTCACAACCTTGCTCCCCCCTACCTCTCTGCACTTATCGCCCTCCATACTCCAGCCCGTGCACTTCGCTCCTCCTCTGTCCCTTCTCTCACCCTTCCACGCCTTCCCTGCTCCCCTAAGCGCCTTCGTCCCTTCTCACTTGCTGCCCCCCATGCCTGGAACTCCCTCCCTGTCCACATCCGCCTTGCCCCCTCCCTTCATACCTTCAAATCTCTCCTTAAAACTCACCTCTTTCGCTCTGCTCTGTCTGACTCTTTATCCTGCTGAGCCACTATTCCTATACCTACGATCTGTTTACCCTTATCCTTGCCACATGGACCTGCCTGCTGTCATTCTCATCGTAACCAAGCCAAGTACGTGCACTTGAGACCTCGCATCTTCATGAATGTTAGACCCCTTGTCTCTCCCTCTGTTCCCCTTCCTATGCCTCTCCCCCAGCTCCTGTCTCTCAGATTGTAAGCCCTAGGGTCAGGGACCGTGTCTATTGTATTACTTTGCGAAGTGCCAGGTAAACTGCTGGCGCTATATAAATGTTTGTTGTTAATAATAAGAGCTGTAGTGTTATGGAGATAAAAGTATGGAAGATGATGTTCATATTGGCTTTTTAATATCATTTCTGCCTTTTTTATCAATGATGTTTGGAACTGTTATAGAACTTTTCAAAGTTTGTCGTGGCACTGAAGGTGCTTGGTGCCTCGGGTTCTTGGGAAAAGGCAGGGTTTAAATCTAAATAAATAGATTGTGTTTGAGGTAGGAAGCTACACTGTGTCTTTTGGGGATATGTTTCACACATTTTCACTACTCCATTTTTGTCCTCCTTGACTACTACTTCATTACTCCATTCTTGTCCTCCTTGACCTCTCTGCTGCCTTCGATACTGTTGACCACTCACTTTTACTGGACTCACTTCACTCCCTTGGCTTCCATGGCTCCATCCTGAACTAGTTCTCCTCCTACCTCTCTGACCACTCCTTCAATGTGTCCCTTGCCAACTCCACCTCCTCCTCCTTTCCCCTCTCGGTTGGTGTTCCCCAAGCCTCTGTCCTTGGCCCTCTCCTCTTCTCTATCTACACCCTGTCCCTAGGCAAACTCATTGCTTCCCATGACTTCCAATATCACCTCTATGCTGATAACACTCAATTCTCTCTCTACTCCCTCTCTCTCTCTCCATCTGTTCAAGCCTCACCAGCTGTCTCTCTGATATCTCTTCCTGGATGTCTCAACGTCAACTCAAAGTCAACATGGCTAAAACTGAACTCCTTATTCTCCCCCCCATTCCCATCCTTCCTCTCCCTCCTCCCTGCCGATCCTTATCGACGGGGTCACCATCCTTCCCATCCCCCAAGCCCGTAGCTTAGGCTTCGTCTTTAACTCACCCGTTTCTTTTAAACCCTACATCGACACTGTTGACAAATCCTGCCGCTTCTCTCTCCATAACATTACTAAGATTCGCCCTTTTCTTTCTGTCTCCTCTGCCAAAAAAACCCTTGTTAACGCCTTGGTCATCTCCCGCCTCGATTACTGTAACATCCTTCTCACTGGCCTCCCCCACTCTCACCTTTCTCCTTTTATCTCCATCCAAAACTCTGCTGCCAGGGTCATCCACCTTGCCCATCACTTCGACTACATGCAGCTCCATCTCTCTTCCTTTCACTAGCTCCCCCTTTCTGAACAAATCCTGCACAAGCGCTAGTCTTCACCTATAAAGCTCTTCACAACCTTGTTCCCCCTACCTCTCTGTGCTAATTTCCCTCCGTACTCCAGTCCATGAACTCTGATCCTCCTCTGTCCCCTCTCTTGCCCTCCCACGCCTCCCCTGCTCCCCTAACCGCCTTCGTCCCTTCTCCTTAGCTGCCCCCCACACCTGGAACTCCGTCCTTGCCCACATCCACCTCACCCCCTCCCTTTGTACCTTCAAATCCCTCCTCAAGACCCACATCTTCCGCTCTGCCCTCCCCGATTCCTCGCTCCCCACACCTAACTCCTGCTGATACCCTCCATCCGGTACAATCTGTTACCTGAGGTCTGTGTACTCATATCCTCACCACATGGACCAACCAGCCATCATTCTTGATGTAACCAAGCCAAGCGTGTGCACCTGGGAACTCACATCTTTTACACTCCTTGTTTCTCCCTCTGTTCCCCTTCCTTCTGGAATTGTTAATGCAGACACCAATAGTCACTTAAGAGACCTCCCCAGATGGTTTTCCAGAAAGGGTTTTAAATATCTCGTTCTCTGGTCATCGTACAGTTGACACTCGAACAATATGTGTTGTGGCATTTCCACTGTAACATAGTCAAATGGACAGAGTCTCTCCAAAAAGCATATACCCTCCAATCTTCCTTCAAATACCCTGGAAGGTAGTGCATTTAATCATGCACACATTATTAAATATTTATTTATTTATTTTTATTTCTTGGCATTTTTATGCTGCCCCCTCATGCCCAAGGCATCTCGGGGCAGCTAACAATACGATAAAACAATAAAATACATTAAAACCAACATCACTTTTAAAATAATTTAACCCCCCCTACCCTCCAATTCCCCAAATTCCCCACCGCACCAATCTCCCCCATTTACCCCTCCCTCCCCCTCTCCCCTCCAAAGGCCCCTTGGTGGCAAATCTGCAAGAAGATAAGCTGCCATAATATCCAGACTCGGCATCCATAATTGGTAGTCACGGAGATGGTGGGTTTCATACGTAGAGACCAGGTCCTGTTGCCTAGCAACATCCCTTATACGACGCACCACCTCTTTTTGTACAAAATCAAGGGGCTTTGTCTGGATATAATTCATAGAGAATCCCAGTTTACATAAATATTCCTCCAGGTAACGCAGCCATGGGTCATTAAAGCCGTCCCTGGACAAATATGAATCTAGTCCCCCTTCGCTCTTACTAGCTTTCAGACTCCGAAACCAATACCTAATGGTATACTCCCAGGCCAATGAGTCCCAGTCCATTTGGCCAACTTCCAGCTGAATCATCACCACAGGGGTACCCCTGGGCACTCTCAGAACTCTTCATAGAAAAGCGGATTGTATCGTGCTCAGTGAGTACTTTGATAGGGGCCTCCACAATTCCACCCCATACAAAAGAGCTGCAGCCACCTTTCCATTAAACGCCTGAATGGTCAATTTCAGGGCGTTTTTTTCAGTTTTCACAAAAAGCCTGGCTATCGCCAGAGGTGGAACTCTTGTAGCATCCACCACCCTCCGAATATGGTCATTCCATTTTCCCGTTTTCTGGAAGGACACCCCTAAATACTTAAATTGGGATACCTGCTGGAGTGGTTGGTTATCAATTTCCCACCCATACACCTTCCTCTCACATGAAAACACCATAACTTTTGACTTACTATAATTAATTTCCAACTTATTCTGTACACAATATCCAGCTACTCCCTTCAGCTGCCGAACTAATCCCACTTTAGTCTGGGAAAGCACTGCCAGATCGTCTGCATACAATAAGCATCCTAGGGATACGTCCACCAACTTTGGCGGGAACAATTCTGGGGCAGCCAATAACGGCGGTAAGTCATTGAGATATAAATTAAAGAGGGTAGGGGCAAGTACGCACCCCTGCCTAACTCCTCTAAAATTATTCACCTTGCCCGAAAGGTGCCCCTTCTTGTCCAGTCTAACCCTCAGTGATGTATCCGCATGGAGGTTACACAATAGCACCAACAGTCTCCTATCAATCGAAGTACCACTCAGTTTTCCCCAGAGACACTGCCTACTGACAATGTCAAAGGCAGAGCGGAAGTCCAGGAAAGGACACAAAAAGGCACTTATTCAGTGCCTTATATTTTTCAGATAGATATTGTAATATCCAGCACTGGCCTATTGTCGATCTTCCCTTCGTAAACCCCGTTTGTTCCACCTGCATTATATTCTCACTACGAATCCAATGATTTAATCTCAGTAACAGGGTCTTGCCATATATCTTACTAATTATCTTCAGCAAGCTAATTGGCCTATAGGCAGCTGGATCTGATCTCAGCCCTTTCTTGTAAATTGGTACAATTATAGCAGTCCTCCATCCTTCTGGGATAATGCCAGTTTCATTTATTGCCATGAACAGTGCTGCCAAAACCGGCACCCACCAATCTATATTTGCCTTTATACATTCTGTCTGAACTAAATTGGTTCCAGGTGCTTTAGCATTACAAAATGTAGCTATATGGGCAGCAATCTCTTCTCCCGTAATAGGTAACCAGGAAGGCGTATTTGCAATATCAAAAAGAAAAGGCAGCTCAGACTGCTCACCAGTACTTGTATGTAACTTCCAGAAGTGGGCCTCCCAAGAATCTACAGGTACCAGGAAATACCCCATAGAGACCACCCCCTCCCTGGGACAGGCTATCAACTTCCAGAACAACCTGGTATCCTTGCTCTGCATCACTTCCAGAATCCCCTGCCATCTTTGCTGCCAAAAAGCCTGTGTTTTTTTGTTTAACCAGTGTTCTGTACTGTCTCTTTAACTAAAAAAATTCCACTGGGATAACTGACTGATGGCCCTGTTGGTACGTTCTATAAACCTGGCGGTATTTATTCTGAGCCTGCCAACACTCAGCATCAAACCGTCTTTGATTTCCCTGGGTTCCAGCGGGTTTATTTATCCCAGCCACATATCCTGTTAAATACTGTGTGACATCTTTAGCCAGGCCATCAAAAATATTAACCTCCTTCAAAACCTAGTCCATGCTCTAGTTATCTCATGTCTACTGCAACCTCCTTTTTACTGGTCTTCCCCATTCTCACCTTCATCTTCTCTGTTCAACACTCTGCTGCCAAAGTCATCCATCTTGCCCAGCACTTTGATTATGTTCACTCCCTCCACTGCTTCCCTTTCCCCTTCACATCCAGCACAAACTCCTTGTCTTCACCTTCAGTGCTCTTTATGGCCTTGCTTTTCTCTAACCTTTTGCCCTCATTTCCTGCCATGTCCCTACACATGAACTTGGCTTCTTCTCTACCATCACCCTAACTTGTCCCAAAGTCTCCTGCTCCCTAACCGACTTCACTCCTTCTCCCATGTTGCCCCCTATGCCTGGAATTCCCTCCATGAACATATTTGCTCCACTCCCTTCCTACCAACCTTTAAATTCCTCCTAAAATTCTTCCTCTTCTGTCAGGTTTCCCTAGCTCCTCACCAACACAAACTGCTCACTAACGCTCTGTCCTATCATTCAGTATCCCATTCTCCCTTGTACCTAGGCTAAGTATGTGCACCTCTGACTTTTCAACTACATGAATGTATCCCTGTCTCTACCCTCGTTTGTCCATCTTAAACTGCAAGTCCCGCAGGGCAGGTACCTGCCTCTAATTAATGGTTAATGGGTGCCCAAACAGGCATATTGCTGAAATAATTAATAATAATTTTTAAACAACAATAATTTGTAATCTTTTACAAGTTTCATATCACCAAGGGCTGTTGGAAACTGATGGCATTAAATCAGATCTGCTAAGCTGGGCCTTGTGTTGGTCTTCAGTTATCCTGTTGTTGCTATAGGAAAATCATTTAGTTGAAAGCGGGAACTATCCGATGGCCTACGATTAAGAGTGTAGGTCAGGAAACAAGATGACTTCAGAAGAAGAGAGAGATGGCTTGCTTGACATGATCAGCTTCTGTGCCTTTATTTTAATTTGTCTAAACATCCATCTTTAGTCTTATTAAGACCACAGGACTCCCAGCATTCCCATACTTTCCTCCTCTCATTTTTTATTTCTTCCTTGATTCTCACCTTCCATCAATACACGTGTCACTTGTATGAACATCTTTTCCAGTGGGCACATTTCATGACCTTTCTTACATGTAGCTTAGCCACACCTTAATTTATTTATCTTTTTTAGGGCTCAGCGTGGGGTATAACTTATTAACTGTATTGTTAACAACTAATTAACTCAACTCAGTCTTCACAACAACCCTTAATTTGTTGTCGCCCTGATTTTATCACACACATCCTCATTTGTCCTTCTATCCATTTTGCTCCTAAGTCTTCTTTATCCCCAAAGTTCAAAACTGGGGACCTTCTTGTCATCTGCCTTTTTTCAGTATTCTGCTTCCTAGCCCAGTGCTGACCAAACTAAAATTTTCATTCATTTCGTCTTCAGCTCTACACCAATCCCATATTTATGCTCTAAACCTTTACTGGGTCAGCTACCCTAGTTCTGTTAATATTAATCTAAATTAAGGTATGCATTTACCGCATTGAGGTGTCAAACCATGACAACAGAAGTTCTCCATGGCAGATACGTGGGACATAAATATTCAGATCGTCTTTGTATATGTGGATTGTTAGCCGTAGAGGAGCTTTCTCACTATGTATTATTCTGTCCCCTATATAAAGAGGCAAGGAAAATGTTGTGGGCTTCAGTTGGGAATCTACAAGGGAGAACATCAGTACAAAAACTGATTTTTCTCTTAAGAGATGCTGTCCCAGAAATCACAAAGGCTGCAGCCATTTTTGCGTACAGGGTAAAAAAAACAACGGGATTGGAAGTTACAGGGTTGAATGGATGGGATGGATTTTATTTTATTTTGATTGTAGTATTGTATTGTATTTTTGTTAAGAGGACACAGATGAATGTTATCTACTTCTCTCAGGGAGATACTATTGGCCTATAATGATCTTTGTATCTTGCTCCAGGGTCTAAGGATGGACACCCTGGAGGTTAGGTGGAAAAGATAAAGAACTATGTAGTTTTATTTACATTGTTTTAATGTATTATATATAGAAGGTATGGTTCTTGTATATGGAACTTTTTGTCAAGGCCGTAACGGCCAGTACAATAAAGAATTTATATTATATTATTTCTGTTAATACCAAGGAAACATGAAATTTCTTCTGAACTATATGCTTTTAATTTTATTAATGGTGGCAGTGAACCCACCTCCTACAGATCTCGAGCCACCATCACTTTCTCTTGATTCAGACCTTTGTGAACCAAATCCAGCTCATGTTTTCACTGTTTGATAGTTTATGGGGTGTGACCCTCACCCATTAATGTCAGTGGGAGTTGGGCTATCGACTTCAGTGAAAACATGTTTTTGGAACTCTCTAGGTATTTGAGCTTCAGGCCTTTCTCTGTAAGGAGGAGGGGTGAAAGCTATAGCCAGCAGCCTATTTTATGACCCAGTTCCCTGAAACCACACTGAGTTAAAGTATCACCTTCTAATATTGGTTTACTAACCCAAATCTCATCATTAAAGCTGAAAGAAAGCCCAGTGCTTAGGAATTTCCTAAATGGTCTGAAGCTTTAGCTCAGAAGGTAAACAACTAAAACATAGGAGTAAATCATGACTTTCAGGTGCCCAGTATGAGCCTCTCCCAACATTCAGAAGTCAAAATTGCAACATTAAAGCTCTTACCATCAATTTATTAATCACCATTTTTGCATCAGCCATGAAGGCTTCACCCTTACGGGAGGTTTCTTCTCTCTTTTTTACAAATTAAAAAAGCTGGAGACAAAATAGTTGAGATGACATCTTTTATTGGACCAACTAGAGTGTGTGCAAACATTTGGCTATGTAAGAAGTCAGAATTACAGACTTAGCATAAGCACATAAGGAGTGCCACCTGAGTCTCTGCAGGAACTGCAGCATAGAAATATGAATGAATAAATATTGCATCAGACCAGTGGTCCATCTAGCCCAGCATCCTTTCTCCCAACAGTGGCAACCTTGGTTGCTGAAGTTGAAATGAGCCATTTCCTGCTCTCCACTATCAGCTCCAAACAGGCAGAGGTTTTGTCCCCTAACCTGCTTGACTAACAGCCATTTATAGACCTATCCTCAAAGTACTTAACCAGTACTTATCCAATCATTTTTAAAGCTAGTTATGCTGTTGGCCTTCACAATATTTTCTGGTAATGTTTATTACATTAAACCACAGGTTTATTGTATGTTGAGTGAATAAATACTTCCTTTTATTGGTTTGAATCTACTGCTAGTTTATTTTGTAGAGTGTTCTCTAGTTCTATTATTTTGAGAAATGTCCCACTCCCTATTTGCTTGCTCTGCACATTTCATGATTTTGTAAATTTCCATCCTTTCTCAATTCTGTCATCTCTTCTCTAAGTTAAAGAGCTCTCCCTTGTTGAGCCTGTCCTTGTATGGAATCTGTTTCATGCCTTTAATCATCTTTGTTGTCCTTCTTTGTACTGTTTCCAGTTCTGTGTCCTTTTTGAGATTGTGCAACCAAAACTGCACAAGACTCAAGGTTCAGGCACACCATGTATTTATATATTTTATTTTTATTTATTTATTATAAAATTTGTAGGCCGTCCCCTCCTGCCAAAAGCATCTCAGAGCGGCTAACAACATGTTAAAACAAATTTTAAAACAACAGTAATACAATTAAAAATCCCACAATAAAAACAGGTTACCCCCCCTACCACACCCTAACCCAACCCACTCACCCCATCTCCCTCGGGAAAGGCACAGCGGAACAGCCAGGTCTTTTACATTGTCTACGGAAAGAGGGGAGGTCAGTGGTCAGGCGGACCTCCAGTGGGAGGGAGTTCCACAGCTGCGACGCAGCCACAGAGAACACCCTCTGCAAGGTCGACACCCGAAAAACCCGGGGGACCTTGAGGAGGGCGCTCTTGGCCAACCACAGGGGCCGATCCAGGATCCGGAGGGTGAGGCAGTCCTTCAGGTAGGTGGGGCCCAGGTGGTTTAGGGCTTTAAAGGTCAGCACCAACACCTTGAATTGGGCCTGGAAGACTATCGGCAGCCAATGCAGAGAGCGAAGCACCGGTGTAATGTGCTCCCATCAGATGGTCCCCATTAGAGATGAGCTGCCGCGTTCTGCACCAGCTGCAGTCTCCGAACCAGCACCAAGGGTAGCCTCACATAAAGTGCATTACAGTAGTCCATTCTCGAGGTAATAAAAGCATGGACGATCGTGGCCAGATCTGAGTCCGAGACACTGTTAGTGGGGGGAAGGGGCCTCTCACTCCCACACGCTTGCACTCAGTCCTAGCTTCCCCCTGTTCTGACCAGTGCAGCACTGGAGTAAATGCCCGTCAGGATAGTGCGTGGGCCTGAAGTCTCGCAGAGACTAGGCCCCTATCATCATAGGGCTCAGAGCGAGGAGAAAGGCCGAAGCCTACGACGCCTTATTTGTAAATCCAGAGGAAGGGAAAAAGGTCAGGGCACAATCACGATCACACAATATCAGTAAGCACAAGCACTAGAGCACAATACACCCAAAACACATACAAAACACAAGAAGGTCACTTATCTCTCAGAAGGGGGGCCAGCTTCCCACTCTGATTACCGGTGCTGGCTGAAGATCAGCGCCGGCTTTTTATCTCTGAGGACCCACCCCTCACCATGCCTGTAGCTGCGCGGAACGCTGCAGTGGTCCAGGCCCCACCCCCCACACTCTGCATCGCACCCAGAAGTGCAGGCGCATTGCTGTTAGGGGAGTTGGTTGCCTAAGCAACCGCTGATGCAGGTGAGTCCGGGGACGCCGTGGCGGATGGCACTGCAGGGGTGGCAGGAGCAACCAAGGAACGGGGGGACCTGCGGTGCGGCAGACACTGCTCCCTGACAGACACAATGTTGAAGCCGACACACCAGATGTAATTGGCGAAATGCCCCCTTCACCACAGCCACCACCTGGACATCCAGGCGGAGCTGCGGGTCCAGGAGCAACTCCAGACCTTAGAAACCAGGGAAGGGCAGACCCCATCAATGATGGGGGCCACCACTCCCTTGGCCCTCCCCACAACCATCACCTCCATCTTGTCAGGATTAAGCCTCATGTGGCTAACCTTCATCCGGTCCCCCACAGCGGGCAAACACCGGGTAAGCACCGAGACTTCCGGGCCTGAGTTGGAGGAAAATGAGACATATAGCTGGGTGTCATCAGCATATTGATGACACTGTAGGCCAAACTCCCTAACAACCTCCCCCAAAGGCTTCATATACACATTGAACAAGAGAGGGGACAAGATAGAGCCCTGCGGGACTCCACACATGAGGCCCCGAGGAGAAGATGAAAAATCAGCCAGGTCCACACGTTGGGTTCTCCCAGCCAGGAAAGAGCGGAAACACTCAAGAACGGTCCCACCAATCCCTGCCCGGTCCCGCAGCCGAGTCACCAACAACTCATGATCAACGGTATCAAATGCAGCCGAGAGATCTAACCGGATCAACAGGGTTGAATGAATTTGGTCTAACTCATGGGAGAGGTCATCGACCCAGGCCATTATAATGTTCTCCATTTTATTTTCTATCCCTGTCCCAATAATTCCTAACATTCTTTTTGCCTTTTTGACTGCTACTGAGCTGATGCTTTCCATAAATTATCCACAATGACTCCAAGATCTTTTTCCTGAGTGGCAGCACAGCACTATGGGTTTATTTATAGTGGGAGGTGTGGGAGACATTGGCCCTTTTCACACAGATAACACTGATAAAATGGGTGTTACATTTTATTATACATGTTGCAGGGCACTGTCACGGAGGAACATAGGGTCACACACGTGTGATACTGGTTTACAGGTAGACTACAAGTCTAGTAAATATATAGAGCAAACGGTTCAACATGTATGTAATGTTACAATTAAAAACTGTAAAACTCAAATCAAGACTGTGACACTGACCAAACTCCAGGAAGTAGAGATAGTTAAAAGATTGTGTATTGGCAACCCTTGCCAGACGGAACCCTATGGAGATGCAAATGGATCTTCATGCTTGCCTGGGTTGGCTACGTGAGGCAAGACACAGGCTCATGAGTGGGAAAGCCAAGACAAAGAAACCATGAAAGGTACTTAAGCAAGGGCCATTAAGCCAGCTTTGCTATCGCTTGGTCAGAGCCATCTTGAGCACTCTCATCTGCATCCTGCATCTTGCCAGCAAGCAAAGCTGTAAGACATGGACTGAGAGGCAGGATTTTGCTCTCTAGCAACTCTAAGACTGAAGACCCAGCCGCTTACATCAAGGACTGAGAAGAACTTATGGACCTTTGTAGGGTAAGATGCTTATTTAGGAACTCAACCAGTATAGATCAGGAATGCATTATATTTACCTTTGATTTCTAGTAACCACTCTGTATCAACAATCTTGCTTATGTAATCAATAAACTTACTTCTTATCTTTATGAAGAAGTGTCTGTGTCTAACATTGGCACACAAGTGAGCAACAAGAGTTCTCAAGCTCTTGCGAACCCAGAGAATAAAGAGTCTGTAAACGGGAAAGATCGGGCCCTTGGGTGACAAAGGGGTTGTCCCTACGGCAGGCTTGAATTGGCCAGAGAGAAAAACTGATTTGAGTGGGCTGTACGCGAGGGAAACTGAGTCACGGAAACCCGGTAAAGTGGGGGTGCGGACCTCCAACCCGTGACAGGCACCCATAGAGCACACCTGCAGCCCTGCAACATGTATAAATAACACTCATTTTATCAGTTAGACTATCTGTGAAAAGGGCCATACACATCCCTTACAAATTTCCTCCCACCACAGTTCCAGGCCACGGAGCAGTGCTTATGTAGGTCAAAGAGATCCAGTATCCCCCACAAAGTTTAGAGTCAGACCAAAATGGGTAGCATCTTTAGAACCTAGCATTGTGTATGTATTATTAAGATTATTTTTTTCCTATGGGCATCCCTTTGCAGTTATCTAGAGATGGAGAGTGTTTGCTTTCGTGGTCCTAAATGTAAAAGATGGAGACAAAGTAGTTCAAATGAGATCTTTTATTGGACAGAACTTGATGCAATAAAAGATCTCATTTGAATTACTTTGCATTTATCAACATTGAATTTTGGTGGCCATTTTATTGCTCAGTCATGCAAGATCCGTTTGTAACTCTTCACGTTCTCCTTTGGATCTTGAATAACTTCATGTCATCTGCAAAACTGGCCACCTCACTCTTCACTCCCTTTTCCAAATCATTAATTAATGTCAAACAGCACTGGTCCCAGGACAGATTCCAGAGGTACCCCACTGTTTAATTCTCTCCATGTGAAAACTGACTATTTATTCCTACCATTTGTTTCCTGTTTTAACCAGTTACTGATTCATGAGAAGACCCTTCTTCTTCCACTTCGTTTACTCAAACTCAAAAGTGTTTGATGCCTTATCAAATGCTTTCTGAAAATTCAAATACACTGTGTCCACTGGATCACCCGTATCCACATACTTGTTGACTAGGGGTGATTTCAGGCGTTACGCGTTTCGGAGTCACCACAGTGGATTCCCAGAGGTGGTGAATCAAACAACCACCCCCCGTAGTCAATAAAGGCCCCAAACAGACGTGACGGGAGCGGGACCACAGCAGGGAATCGGGCTGCCAGATCACGGCCTGGGGCGGCGCAACAGACGTGACGCCGATTCCCGGCCGTGGTCAAAACACCCAGAACAAGCCGGGGAGGGGCGGGACACAGACATTGGCCGCCTGAGGGCAAAAAAAGCCAAAAGGGATACAAGGGACCGCCCACACAAGGGAAACGGGAAGGGAGGGGGGAGAGGGAGAAGAGCTGCCCAAGTACCACACAAAACAGGCACTCAGACAGTGAGGACACAGTGGGACACACAACACAAACACAAATGCCCGGACAGGAAAGGGAGGGGGGGGGGAGACACAGCGGGACAGACAACACACAAGGTACAACAGGCACGGGGGGGAGAGGGGGGCGATGGAGGGGAGACAGGAGGTCCAGGGCAGTGCAGCAGGTCCAAAGTCACACAACCACCACCACCCCGGGAGGAAGCCAGGGGGGGGCAGTCCGGGAGCTCCAGAACTCCGAGATCACATGGGCACCCAGGAGGGGGGCGGCCGGGGTGCAGAAGGTGGCACAGGTGAATGAGGATGGTCAGCAGCACCCCAGGGAGCCAGGGGGAGGGGGAAGGTCAGGGTGCTGGAGGAAGACAATGGAGACATCGGCCACGGAGGGGAACACTGGGGCAGAGGCAGACAGGGGAGCCACGGGCAGGGG
>QEPC01009812.1:243097-274484 GCA_003113815.1 Sphenodon punctatus | reverse complement strand
CTGCTGGTCCCTGAGGTCCCGGGGCGTTCCTGCTGGGGTTCTGGGGCCCTGGAGCAGGTGCCTTCTTGTGGGGTGGCGAGGGGAGGGGTTACCTCGGCCCGTTCCCTGCGTTGGACCACAGCGCTCCCCACAAGCTGTGGGGCGACTATTGAGCCCTTCATATGTAGGATGCGGTCCAGGGCATCGTAGAAGGGGGCGGTCTGAAGTCTGTGTCTGTACCGCTGGTTGTTGTCCCTGATGGCCTTGTACCTCCTCTTTAGCTCTTTGGCCTTGGAGTAGCACTGTGCAATGGTCCGGTGATGATCCGCCACCTCCATTTCCCACACTATCTCACAGAACAAGTGCTTGTTCCTCTGATTGAGCGCTAGCTCCAGCTGATGCTCCAGGGTCCCCTAGATGTGGATGAAGTCCCGGGTCTCCCGGAGCCCCCACTGGCCCCCTTGGTGGTAGGGTCTTCTCCCCCTTCTCCCCTCCAGTTCCTCCTCCTGCTCCTCCACCTCCTGCTCTTCCTCCTCCGCCTGGGCAGGGCCTGTGTCCTCCGGGGGCTCGGCCTCCCAGGTCCGTTTGCGTGTCTGCGGGACACAAGGGGGGGGGTGTTGTTTGGTAGCTGGTCTGCCCCGTTCCCGCGTGGCTGCCCCTTCTTCCCCACCGGCTGGTCGGCCGGCCAGTCCCCCGGCTCCCCCTGGTGCCCCTGTGGTGCCGGGTCCACTCCCCTTCATTCCCCTTACCCGTTTCTGGGGTGCCTCCTCCCCCAGTCTGGTCGACGTCCCCGGGGTGGCCTGTCCCTCCTCCTGCTACTGCTGCCCTCCCTCCACCTCCTGCATGTGCAGCACGACCACCTCCTCCTCCCTCGCTCTCTCACCCTCCGCTCTCCTCTGCCTCCCGCCTCGCTCCATTCCGCCACGTTCTCCTGCTGCTGTGTGCCCTTTAATCTCCCTCTGCAGCCTGTGTTGTTGCTGGTTGCCTGGCAGCAACGTTGCGTGCTTTGTCCCCAGCTGGGAATCATTTTGCTTGATTCCGGCCGATGATTGCTGTCCAGGTGTTACTTTTTATAGTTTCCCATTGGGAATCTCTTTGACCACGCTTTCAGAGATGGTCCGGGCCGGAGGTCCGGAAGCGTGGTTGATTTTGACCCCATGTGGGTATTGACTGTGGTGAACGTCTGTCGGCCGCCGAACAGACATTCAGGGCTTTTTGGCCCCGCCGCGGGATTGAGCGTGGTTCAGTGTGGTTGAGTGTGATCTCATAACATCTGAAGATACCCAACCTCAAAGAATTCCAATAGTTTGATGAGGTATGACTTCCTTTTACAAAAAACATAATGTCATGTTTGTCAACATGCTTCATAATTCTATTATTTACAATGCCCTCCAGCAATTTGCCTGGTATTGACATCAGGCTTACCATGTCTATAGTTTTCTGGATCACTTCCAGAGCCTTTTTTAAAACTGAGGTACATTCACCACTCCCAATCCTCATCTGTTTTTAGCAATAGGTTACATATTACCAAGAGCAGTTCTGCTATTTCGTATTTCTGGTTTGGTGGCTTGTTATTGCTTAGCTTATCAATCTGCCCTAAAACCACTTCTAGTGCCATGCCTGCTTGTGACAGTTCTTCAGATTCATTGCCCCAAAAGAATAAATCTGGTATGTGTATCTCCTTAAGATCTTTGATAGTGAAGACGAATACAAACAATTCATTTATCTTCTTTGCAATGGCCTTATCTTCCTTGAGTGTCCCTTTTACCCCTTGGTTGTCTAATAGCCCTGACTGACTAACAGAATTCCTGTTTCTGATGTAGTTTTTAAAAGATTTATTATTAAAGATATTAAATCCCGTGGTGATAGCTTCTCAGGCCTCTTTAAGGACCCAAGCTGCCAATCCATTGGAACCTCAGATTTCAGTAGTATGTTCATCTCCCAATGTCAACTTGCCTGTATTGCAGACGTTTGAACAATTATGGCTCTGCTATAAAAAAAGCGGGGATTTCCTTCTAGAGGGGCATCAATTTTTGAAGAGCTTATGGCTGTTGATGGAGCATGTAGACTTACTGTACAAGGCTCAGTGGGTTGATATTAATTGGTTATATTTATGGTAATAGTTTGATATGCTATTCTGGTTTTAATTTAGTGGTTCTGAGGGGGGGTGGGTATATTTGTAAAATTTGCTATAGTTGTATACAACTATATATACTATATAGTTGTACATAGTTTGTTATAGTTGGAACTGGCCTAGATAGTTATGGATGTAGAATTAATTGCCTAGATTTAAAACTTTAAAAAATGTTATGCTTTGTATAAACTTCCGCTGTAACTTTTGAGTTAAATTGCCGGTATTTGAGATCGCATAGCGCCATGTTATTTGTAAGTTACATTAGGGTTCTTTTTTTTGTCCCTTGAGGACATTTTAGTTTTAGGTAGTTTTTATTTCATGTTTTTGCCTTGCCCTTTTGTCAAAATTGGTTTTTGTAATTTTTTTTGTTTGCTTCGATTTGTGTATGTATGTTTATAAGCAATGGCCTTTGGTTATGCTTTAATAAACCTATCTATCTAAGATATTAAATGGAAGACAGGTATGGAGGAGGGGCCTGTGTGGCCCAAAAGCTTGTGTACCCTCACCAACAGAAGTTGGTCCAATAAAAGATATAATCTGAACTGCTTTGTCCCTTACATTTGGGACCAACACAGCAGCCACACTCTAAAAGTTTTTAATCAGACCAGAAAGAGCAAAGTGCTTGTTCAGGTCATCCTTGTAGCAGCTACGTTACAATTCTAGGCACAGCCATCAAGGATCTCTTGGGGGACCGTATCCCCACTAAGTTTTGAAAGGCACCTTTGGTCCCCCTGAGAATTTGCCAGTGGTGTGATAATGGTGTGGTCTGGGATCATGTTGGAGTTAGCCATGGTTATAACGGAGCCCAAGGCACCAGTCTCAAAAGTGATGTGCTGCGCTGCACATTGTAGCCATCATAGTGTTCTGAAGTGACTAATGCTGCTTTCTTGTCCCGTGTCTGCACCACTAATACCAGTTTAACCTATGTCTTGATTTCTGATGTTCCCTCTCAGCTTGGTCTTTTTGTTTGTTTTCAACCACCATTCTTGCACAATTTAGGTTAGTAGATGAAGGTGAAATGTAGTTTTCCTGGGAATGCTTGGGACTAGACAGCCATCTGTCCTGGATGTTATAGTCCTGTATCAAACCAGGGGATTAGACTAGATGACCCTCAATGTCCCTTCCAACTATATAGAGACTTTGGCCTGGATGAGCAATGTCAGGAGTTTGGAGCATCACTCGGAAATGGGGCCATAATAGTTAATGTGGAGACTCTGAGGGCTGCAGGGGGTTAACAGAGAGCAGGTGCCACAAGAGGCGTAGCGCAGGCACCTTCCCTTTGTCCTCAGCAACAGCTGGAGGCGGCGAGTGGCTGTTGGGCCCATGCGGCTCCCAGCCCCTCTGCAGGCCGGAGCATGTGCAGCAGCAGGCACTTGGCAGGGAGCCGCACACTGGGGATGTGAACCAGGCGGGCAGGAAGGCCCTTGACTCATCAGATAAATCCAGCCCCACAAGGCGAACCGGAGACTGAGCGTGGCGGCAGAGGCGGGAGCAACAACTGTAACAGGATGGCCGGGGACAGCGAGCAGAGCCTGCAGGAGCACGGGCAGCCCGGCGGAGAACCCTTTCTCATCGGGGTCAGCGGCGGCACTGCCAGCGGCAAGGTGAGCAGTACCACGCGGCTGCCTCTCGGAGCTGCAGGGCTCGCGCAGAGCGACTCACTCGGAGTCCCATGGAGGGCGGGGGGCAGGGAAGGTAGGTTGATAGGCACACGGCGTTTCACGCGGCTCCGGAGTTCGGTACACCGCGTTCCATTCAGAAAGCCGCAGCTGGAAGGGAAGCTCGACAGACCGCTTTCCACGCGGATCCCTGTGGCCACATGGCAGCTGCCGGGGGGGGGGGGTGACCTACAGTCTTGGCAGCTGGCGGCTTCTGAGTTTGGGATGCAGCAGAGGCATTGCCGGTTGGAGGGCCCCTATCCTGTCCTGATTCCAGGCTGCGCTGACACGTGCGCTTCCCTATCTCCAGCTGGAGGCAATAGGGACTCGCCTACTTGCCATGGGGAGGCTGTGGAGAATGGATGCTGCGATACAAGGGATAGTTTCCCTTGCCCTACAGGAAGGGCTGCCCAGCCTTGGAAGGGCAAAGAGGGGGAGACAGGCCAGTCTCAAGTGGCGGCCCCTGTGCTGGGCGAGGAGGGCAGGGCAGGGCTGTGAATCCCAGCCCCCGCCTGGTACAGCTCGGCTATTTATTTGAGTGCCACAGTCAGCCGCCTTCTAGGAATGAGGTCAGGCTTCCTACTGGGTCTCTCCCCGCCAGAAGTTTTATTCCCTGTCTTGTGTCTTAGAGAGACAACGGCATGAGCTCAAGCCTTCACCCGGAAAGGCCCTCGGCTGACATGTGCATCAATCCCAATCCTGGCGTGTGGGTGAGATCTGGGCCTGGCTCCAGAAAGAATTTCCGCATGTGGCAAATGTGAGGCTGGGGAGAATCCACCCAGAGGAGCCAGGCTGGGCTTTGTCTTTCCCTGTGGCTCTCTTTGTCTGACCCCTGCAGCCCCATTCGGTTTCGTGGGCGAAGCAGGGCTTAATTTGAAGGGCAGAAAATGTTTCCAATAGAAGTGTGCCCCCTCCCCCTCCAAAGAGTGACATACCAGGAAAAGGCTGATGATATTGGCCATTTCATGGTTGGAAATGAAAACCAGAAAAAACCCTGGATGGCTTATTTGGCTTTCATTAAGGAGTTTCCTGTCCCGCTCATAGTGCTCATCATCATCAGAGATTAAATCACAAAAACACCTGTGTTATACTCAGCTGTAGAGAGTTGGGGTGGACCAGTAGTTGGGGTGCTAGCTAAAAACTAGGGTCCGTTCTGTACTCAGATGAATGCTTGGTCCCAGCAATTCATCTTTCACAAATTAAGCATAGGCGTGGGGGGCTTAGCCAAGACTGCATGAGGATAGAGTGGGATACCTGGGATAGAGTGGCTCATACCTGCTTGCATGCCTGGGATGATTGTGGGTCTGGGAAATAATTTGCCCACCCCTGGCCTACATAGCCGCCCTGTGACCTGCTGATCATAGCTCTCTTGGCTAGATTCAGAATGATTCACAGTTGTGTGGTCTGGGAGTTTGTCTGCCCCTCCAGTGCCTGGGGGAGGTGATAGATTAAGCTAGGGCCTGCTGTGGGTCAGGGGGAATGCAGTGCTCAGACACGTCCCTAAGACTGGTGAAATTTGGGGATGATTTAGCCAAACTTGGGGAAATAGCACATGCACCAAACCATCACTAACCCATCCTTTGCTTAGACTGTTACTCTGATTGCTAATATTAACTTGCTAAATTGGAGAGTCTACTCTTTTAAAAGGACTCCACCATGAGATCTAGGTGGTTCTGAAGTGAGTTGGGGTCTGCCTCATGTGGACTATGGAGGATACCTGCTGTGTTGGTCCCAAATGTCACAGCTGTAGCTAAAATAGTTCAGAGAGATGTGTAATAGTAAGCGCAGGGCTGGGGCACTGGCCTTTGCACAAATTTATAGGTGTTTCTAAACACACGGTACCATCCTCTGAGCATCTGACAATTCTGATAGCTCTGTGGTCATGTTTTCCTTTTCCCCCTCTGCTTGTGTCTGTATGTCTTTATCTCTGTCTTGTTGTGTGAGAGACTCTTTGCGGACAGCACAGGGGAAACAGTGAAGCAAATCAAACCCAAAAAGGACAAGATAAACTGCTGGGGAAACAAGAGTTTTCTTCTCTAATCCCTCTGGTAATCTGATGCATTAATTAGAAGTACAGTACGAAGTGGATTTCCAGACAGGCTAATGGTTATTCTTGTTGCATTGTAAGCTTATGGTATCTGTGGCCAGGCCTTCTGGTGACCTGCCCTACCAGCAGGTGGTGGAACACTCGAGAAGGAGATGCTGATTCACACCGGACACCATGCCTCTTTAACTCTGCCTGAAATATGGGGAGTCCCACACCACCCACCCCTCCACATGAGGGGTGCCTAGGACAGACGTTCCCACACTAGGTTAGGACTTCAAGTGGGCTCTTAATATCTTCCATTGGGACTTTGTCTAAGGAAGTCATGGAGCCTCCTTCCTTGGATGTTTTCAAAAGCCAGCTGGGCAAGCATCTGTAGTACTGTAGGCACAGCGTATCCTGACTTGAAGCATGGGTTGGACTAAAAACTTGAAGCCCCTTCCTGTCCTATGATTCTGTCTATACTTGCATGTCGCTGCCTGGGATTGTGGGATTATATTTAAGTTTTAAAATATTCTGCAGACAATCAGAACTGCTGTCATAGGAGCGGACAAGCTTGGTTTGAGCCCTGTGGTAGCAAATGCCAGGAAAAAATAAACTTACCTTAAGTAGAGACTATCAGTATGTTCAGAGCAGGGTTGAAATCCCACCCTATTGCAATATCCCTTACAAACTGGAAGCATCCCCCCGCCCCACCTTACCCTTCATGTTGTTTGCTAATGGAACGGCAGGTTAAACCTCTGGCTTGTAGGCTGAAGTGTGTACCCCTCCATGAGACTGTGTTTTTAGGCAGTTGATCTAAAAATGCTTATAAAAATCCTTGTTCTCCCATCCTCTTTAGTGCAGGATGAGGCTTCTGAGCAGTGTCTCTGGGATTGGGGACCCCAGAAGTCAGAGACTCACAGCTCCAGCCAGGAAGCCAGTGCTGGATGGTTTAATAGCACATTTTCTGATGACTCAAGTGCACTGGGCTTGTGTGAAGCCCTTTGTGTTTGAATCTGGCTTATTTAGCTGTCCCTGTAGCATTCTATCTGCCTCTGCTAATGTGTTGTGTCTCTGGAGGGTGCTGCTTTAGACTTGCAGGTGGGGGCAGTGATTACAGGCCAGATGCCAGAGTTTTGTTTTTTGTTCTTCTCATAATAAGAGATGGTTCCCAGCCTCCACAGTAAAAAGCTACAACCACAATAGCAGCAGGGCACTTTTTTGAAAAAAACAATAAAAAAAACCAATCTCTGATTAGCAAGAAAACTGAAAGGAAAAGGCCATGTGCTTTCTCAATAGTTGATCTTTCTCTCTGCTATGATTTCTGAGCCAGTGCAGGAAGGAGAGCCCTGCAGATCAGCATAAGCCTCATAATAGAGAATGGGAAACTGACCATACAGGTTTGTACAAGTGCCTTTGCAGATACATACATTGTTAAGGTAACATCCTGGATCCATTGAAGCCAGAGGTAAAACTCCTTTTGTGGCTCCAGAATTTCAAAGTTCCTCACTCTGGTGTGTATTGGTGTGGACTGATTGCAGGGTGGTGATAATGTGCTTTGTGACAGAGGGAACACAAGACTGAAGCTGCATGGAACTTCCTGTAAGCCTGGCCATGCTATTTTGGTGCTCTCATTTCCACCATGCGGCCCCCTTTGCTCTTCAACGCACATCTCAGCTGTGCTATGTGCCGTTTTTTAGCCTGGCTAAGGCGGATCTCTACAGAGGAAGAGTCTGCATTCAGGAATGTCCCATGATAGTAACAGTATTTATTCATATTTCAATGCCACCCTTCCCACAGAGGCTCAGGGTGGCTTACAGTAATAAAAACGGAATTAAAAAGCCATTGAAATCAATTTTAAAAAAAAGATACCTCACCCAAACCACCCCTATACCTCCCACTCAATCGAATACCACCCTGTCCTTGCTTGCCAAATGCCTGATCAAATTCTTTATTGTGACTTAATATTATTATGTCTAACCACATTACCATAGTATTATAGCTAACCAGCCACTCTTGGGGGGGTGGGGTTCATGCACACATGCCTGGTCTCTTTCTCTGGCTATGAGCAGAAGGAACGCAGGGAAAAGGGGACTAGTATCCCTCAATTTGTGTTCCAAAAAAGCAAGTCCATGTAGTTGTTATTGGCAAGCATTTATATAGTGCCAGCAATGTACCTGGCGCTTTACAAAGTAATTGAATAGACACGGTTCCTGCCCTAGGGCTTACAGTCTGAGAGACAAGTGGTGTAACATTCACGAAGATGCAAGGTCCCAGGTGCACGTGCTTGGCTTGGTTACATCAAGAATGATGGCTGGCTGGTCCATGTGATGAGGATATGAGTACCCAGACCTCAGGTAACAGATTGTACTGGATGGAAGGTATCAGCAGGAGTTAGGTGAGGGGAACGAGGAGTCGGGGAGGGCAGAGCAGAAGAGGTGGGTCTTGTGGAGGGATTTGAAGGTACAAAGGGAGGGGGTGAGGCAGATGGTAGCAGTGAGGGAGTTCCAGGCATGGGGGGCCGCTAGGGAGAAGGGACGAAGGTGGTTAGGGGATTGGGAGGCATGGGAGGGCGAGAGGGGACAGAGGAGGAGCGGAGTTCATGGAGTGGAGTACCAAGGGAAATTAACGCAGAGAGGTAGGGGTGGAGCAAGGTTGTGAAGAGCTTTATAGTTGAAGACTAGGAGCTTGTGCAGGATTCGTTCAGGAAGGGGGAGCCAGTGAAGAGAGGAGAGGAGGGACTGCACGTGGCTGAAGCGATGGGCAAGATGGATGACCCTGGCAGCAGAGTTTTGGATAGAGATAAGGGGAGAGCGGGAGAGGCCAGTGAGAAGGAGGTTACAGTAATTGAGGTGAGAGATGACCAGGGCATGAACAAGGGTTTTGGCAGAGGAGACCGAGAGAAAAGGGCAAATCTTAGCAATGTTATGGAGGGAGAAGCAACAGGATTTGAAAACTGAGTCGATGTAGGATTTAAAAGAAAGGGGTGAGTCAAAGATGAAGCCTAAGCTACGGACTTGGGGGACGGGAAGGATGGTGACCCTGTCGATAAGGATCAACAGGGAAAGGAAGGATGTGGGGCGGAAGATAAGGAGTTCAGTTTTAGCCATGTTGAGTTTGAGTTGACGTTGAGACATCCAGGTAGAGATATTCCGACAGCTGGTGAGGTGAGCTTGAATAAATGAAAAGAGGGAGTAGAGAGAGACTGGAGTGTCATCAGCGTAGAGGTGATATTGGAAGCCATGGGAGGCAGTGAGTTTGCCTAGGGATGGTGTAGATAAGAGGAGTGGGCCAAGGATACTAACTGGGGAACACTAACTGAGAGTGGAAGGGAGGAGGAGGTGGAGTTGGCAAGAGACGCATTGAAGGAGTGGTCAGAGAGTTAGGAAGAGAACTAGTCGAGGACAGAGCCATGGAAGCCAAGAGAGTTAAGTGAGTCCAGCAAGAGTGAGTAGTCAACAGTATCAAAGGCAGCAGAGAGGTCAAGGAGGACAAGAATGGAGTAGAGGCGATTAGATTTAACCACAAGAAGATCATTGGTGATCTTAGCGAGACCAGTTCCATTAGAGTGAAGGGGCGGAAGCCAGATTGGAGGGGGTCAAGGGAGGAGTTGGCAGAGAGGCAGTCGAGGCAGCAGGAGTAGACCACATATTCAAAAAGCTTGGAAGCAAAAGGAAGGAGTGAGGATGGTAGCTAGAAGAGTCAGAGGGATCGAGTGGACTTTTTGAGGATGGGAGAGACAGTGGTGTGCTTGAAAGTGGAGGGAAGTTCAACTTGAGGGCAACTGTCATAACAAGGAAAACGGGTGTGGGGTGTAAACCAAATCTCTCCATAGCTGAGGTGTGGAAGGGGGTGAAGCACTGTAATGGGGAGAAGAGTAAGATGGAGCTGCTGGTGGACTTGTACTGAAACAAGCAGCATCAGAGAGCCCTCTGCCAAGCATTCCTGGGGAGTGGGGGGTTACTGCTGTTCTCCCCTTCTCCACGTTTGATGCAGAGACCCAGTGTTCGTGGGGTTCCTGTCCCTTGACTGTGGCAAGCGACACCTCTAGTCATAACACATGAGGATGTCCTTGCAAAGATTCCCTGTGTCTTTCCCGCTGTTGCTCTGTGGTGACCCTGTGCATGGGTTATGACAGTGCCTAACTGTTCTGGTCCCTCGTTGTCAGACTGTAGAGGAGAAGCAGCAGGAGAACTGGTTTATAGCTTGCCGCGCCCAGTTTGTATTGCATGCTGTTGCTGGTGAGCTGGCATTCTCTTCAGAATGACAAGCTATTCCCTGAAGGGTTACTGGGGCAGAAACTGGCTTGGTGGCTTTTTGGGCAAGAAAGTGAAACCGGTCATTTGACTTGATAAATGAATGGGGAGAGAGAGACTGCAGAGATGCAGAAGCTTCTGGGCTGTGAGTCTGTGAACGCTTCCTGATAGGGTCCATACCTACCAGCAGGTGAGTAGCTGGCATTCTGGTGACTTGCACTGTGTTGGTAGTAGGGCTAATAGAATGAGACAGTGGGCTGGAAGCAGCTCCTTAGAAGGTCTCTCTTGCAGTCAGAGCTACCTGAAATGCAGAGCCTGTCCTTGGGGCTGGGCTTGGTCTGACCCAAACACAGGCCTCAGTTGGTAATGACATCTCATGACCTCTGAGACCTTGGGACTGCTTAGAGAAGTTCAGGTCAGTGGGTGTGATGAAAGAGGGGAGTGCATGTATGTGGAGATGGGGAGAGCTCACCTCACCCTGGATTCTTGCCTGGAATTTTCTCAGCAGCAGTTTAGCAGAGCTGCCAGTGAAGCACCCTGGCTTTGCTCCCCTTCCCAGCTGGAAAGGGCTCTAAAATAGTCACAACTCTACTTGCCGGTTTGCAGCAGCAGCATGAGTTCTGATTGGCAGCACTTGCTTTTCTTGAGAGTGGGGGGGTGGAGCTGCTGCTCTGCTGCCACCACCCTTCTTGCGAATTCATGTTTCAGCAGATGGAGCCCACAGTGTGGGAGTCGTGGCAGCAGAAAGGAGGGAGGGCTGGAATGGGGGGGGCAAGTTGGGCCACATGTGGAAAGCCTCACCAGCACCCCTTACGTGGAGCCCTTGTTATATGCCCTTGCCAAGGACTGCCTACAGTGAGAAGAAATCTGCTCCTTGGTCTCAGAGGAAAATGCAGGGCTGACCTAAGCATTTCTTGCCAGGCCTGTAAAATCTCATACTGTAGTTCCCCAGTCCTAATGGGAACACTGACTCTTTCTCTATCCCCAACTAGGGGAGGCTGGCTTGCCATGATCATACCCTGTCTGCACAGGGCCTGCCTGAGGCTCTGGGGAGCTAGTGAAGTGGCTCTCTAGAGTTACAGCCTTGATTTTATTTGTTTACTGTGAATGTCTTTCTAGGTGCCATCCTTCCTGCAGAAGCTGCCCAGAGATGATTCAGTGCAGGCATCAAAACACAGCTTCAGAGGTGCTGAGCACAGGCCCTCCCAGGCCATGCTAATGTAGGTGCCTAACTTTACACAGCTGTGTGAGAGAGATGGAACATTTTATCACCCTGCTGTGCCTGTGTGTGCACATGTGTGTGTAAACAGACACGTGCACACACCTTAGTTGTAGCAGGTGTTGGTGTGAGAGCTGGGGTTACTTTCATGCTCCTAGCATAGCTGCCTCTCCTGTTACTGAGCTGTACCTCCTAGTGGCCAGATTGTAGTAGCTAAGCATTGGGCAGGCACCTGGGGAAAAGCTGCTGCAGACCTAATGCTATCTGTAGTACTCGGCCTGGCACTGCCCCTATAGCTGGAGTCCTCTGTCTTTCAAATGCCAGGCCTGGGTGACCGTGGCAGAATCAAGCTGGGAAGAGAGGGGAGTTCTGTAAAGCTGGGGCCCTGGCAGAGAGGTGCAGGGGAAACGTGCATGGCCCTGTGGAGAAACAAAGAACCTGAGTCTTTGGGAATGGACACTCAGTGCCTTTTCTGTGACCAAAAGAGCCTGGCCCCAGACCAGCCACAGCTGCACTCTGCACCTCCTTTCTGATTAGTAGAAGCCGAGGCCTTGCAGGCGGGCACAGAGCTGCCCCTTGTACCCGCGAGGTGCCCAAGAACAGGGCCTGGAATTCACGTGGAGGCCAGGGTCCAGTTCTAGATCTTTAATTTGCCCTTCCCCAAAGGCTCAAAGTGACTTGCAACACAATATATAAAACCCAAGGATGGGGAGCCTTTTCCCTCCCAAGGGCCACTTTGAAAAACTAGGACTGAGGTCCACATAGAAATTGGGGGTGGAGGTGCTTAAGGGATGCACTCGGGAAGAGGAGGGTCCAGATCATAGATCTGTACCAAGGATCTGTTCCATAGCCATGTGTCTATGCCCTCATCTCTGCTCCCTTACTGTCAGCTCAGTCTTTCAGTGCTTGATGTAGAGACTAGATTCAGGGGCCAGACCCAAGAACTGGAAAGGGGTTGCATAAAAACTAGCCGTGGGCCGCATTTGCCTCCCGAGCCTGAGGTTTCCAACCCTTGATATAAACTATGCAAAAACAAAAATGTAAACTGTATAAACTTTTTGTTAAACCCATCCCTGCATGCTAGAGGCCTGGCCAAGTAAACGTGTCTTGCGTTGCCTCTGATAATTGCTTGGGCTTCGGCAAACTTCCAAGGAATGGGAGTTTCAAACCTGTAGAGTGTCCACCAAGAACGTCTCTCTGTGCACCTCGCCATAGAGACGTGGTGTAGCGATGGAGCTTGGGAACCATGATGGAACATAGAGGGGAGAGGGATCTTTTAGATACTTCTGATAAGTATTCTGTCTCACCCTGCTGGCAGGCCTGTCCTCATGCAGTCTTGGAGAAGACTGGCTTTCCCCCCCCCCTGCCCCAATCCCATCCCTTCCCTCTCCTCCTGTCTCCAGATGAGGGCTGGTACTTATGAAGGGAAGGGGAGCGGTGGGGCTGCTTCATAAGAGCTCTGATTAGACTGAGGTACAGGCTTAAGGGAGGGGAGGGCTCGGTCTAGGGCAGGATACCGCCTGCTCTCTCTTCAGAGCTGCAAGTCTCTGGGTGTGCTGGTAATAATTCCTTGCTGTGATACAGGGGGATGGTTGGTGTGTTCCCCAGCA
The DNA here is from genome assembly GCA_003113815.1 of Sphenodon punctatus. Lineage (NCBI taxonomy): Eukaryota > Metazoa > Chordata > Lepidosauria > Sphenodontia > Sphenodontidae > Sphenodon > Sphenodon punctatus. Next base: position 261,602 of record QEPC01009812.1, on the reverse strand, counting down.
GGGGGAGTTGTGACTGTTCCAAGCAGAGGGAAGCCCTTGGCCCAGCTCTCTTCTCCAGTACAGGGAGCAGTGAACAGCTGCAGTGCCAGCAGTTCCCCTCCATGGGGGTAGGTGGGAGGTGCTGCATGGGCTGCTATTTTTCCTGGAAGAGCCCAGTCAGCAGCTCCAAACAGTGTGGCTAGCATAGGATCCACCCAAGACAGCAGCAGCCTGGGCAGTGGCCTCCTGGAGCGTCCTGTAGAGAGGGAATCTGGTGGACCCGATGCTGGCTATTTTCATACATGACGGCTCTTTGAGCTGTCACGCGTTGATTCTCCCCTCACCACAGGCAGGATCAGGCGCTGCTCCTGAATAAATGTGCCAGCAGCTGGGGAGGGGGTGGGGCGGACGCACGGTCCCATGGTACTTGGTGCAGCGCCCCCCCCCCCCTCGATGGGCAGGTAGTGCTCAATGCAGCCTGGCACCCCGACGGCCACCAATGGTGTCACGTTTGTTCCCGCCCTGACGGGTGGGTGTGGCAGCCTATCAGGCTGCTGTTCCTGCCTGGAAAAGCTCTGGCCACTGGCTGGAGTTAGGTACAGCAGACCATCAGACGTGATGACGTGCTCTACCACGATCCGGGGCTGCCTTCCCCGCACCGTGGCAGGGCTAACTTCGGAATGTGCACTGGTAGGGTACCCAGCGCACAAACTGGAGTTGGCCCTGCCATGTCCAGTGTTACCTCTGCTCCCATCAGGGCGGGAACAAACGTGACACCATGGGTGGCCGTGCCACTGTTAGCATGGCCACCCATGGTAGCTTCGCATATGAAAATACTCAATGCTGTTGGAAATGCATTTGGGGGGTGGGAATTGGTATACGTCCACAAAGGAGGAAAACATTCAGGAGGAGAGGGCATGTTGAAATGGAGGGTGTTGAGGAAGTAGGACTCTCCTCCTGCTCCTCTAGGGATTATAGAAATTACCTGGCAGGATCTGGCCCACAGTCCATCTAGTCCAACACATTTAGATTGTAAGCTCTTGAGCAGGGACCGTGTCTATCTTATTCTCTGTAAAGCTCCAGGTACATCGCTGGCGCTATATAAAAGCTTCTAATAATAATGATGATGCTGCTTTGGAGGAAGCCTGGGTGGGTGTGGGATTAGATGCTCCCGTGAAACCTCTTCTGCACACTTGTGTCCTCCACAGAAGTGGCTAGTTCTTGTCAGACTCCTGGACTCTGCTACATCCTACAGCAGCAAGTTCCACAGACTAACCACACACTCTAGAAGAGTCTTACCCTTTATTTCCCCCCTCCCTTCTAAAAAAATAATAAAAAAATCAACTCCCTTCAGTTGTATCAATGCTCCCTTGTTTTTGTGCCTTGAGAAAGGGGAAATCCAGCACTGACCTCGGATTGTTTCTTGTTGTGTTGCAAATGTAATGATTCACCATGGGAATATTGCTCCAATCCAGCCACGCAGTGGGTGTGGCTGCCTCAGCAAAGCTCTGTGGCTCAGGACAGGGCATGGGTCTTCTGCTCTTTTGGCTTTTGTTCTTGATGGGAGATGAAAAGTCATGAGCTGGAACAGGAAACCCTGAACCAGAACTGGAGTGTCCCTATGGGACATGGTACTTCTCCCTTGAGTTTCCAGCTGTCACTGACCTGACCAGCAGGCAGTTTTACTTCCTTTCCTACTAGGATTAGCATGACTGCCTGTGCAGCTGCCCCTCCTGCTCTTTTCTTAGTGCCTAGTTTGGGAAAACCCCTAAAACAGCTGAGTTTATTAAGCGGGGAGCTGGGGGAGCCCAAGAGTGTGGATCTTTTTGAACTCCTGGGGTGCCAAGCTCTTGGGGGTCCACTTTGTGACAGAATGACAAACCTTTACAGACCATGGTGTTTGCTCCTGAGCTGTCCCAAGGTTTGGCCTACATCTCCTCCCATGCTTTTTCTTTTCCAAAGTAAAAAATAATAATCTCTGCCACACATTTCAAACACCATGCAGGTGAGGCTCTCGCTGACTAACAGCAGTGCCCAGCACTCCCTGCTGAGATGTGGGTGCATGTAAACACACTAAGAGACCGCAGACAATCTCAAAGTTTTTAATAAAGCATGCTGAGGCAGGTACCTGCCTATGGTCCCATGACAGACCAGGGCCTCCTGAGTCCCAGTTGAATGTCCATATTACCATCCCAGAGGCAGCTTGACTTCTGCCTCATTTCTTATGCACCCTAATGCGCATAATAGAAATTGGGAGCAGAAGTTCTTAATGGGTGCACTCAGGAAGAGGAAGGTCCAGATCATAGAGCTGTCCCTTATTCTTGTGTGTATGCCCTCATCTCTGTTCCCTTGCTGTGAGCTCAGTCTTTCAATACTTAGGGGTAGGGACTGGATCCAGAGGCCAGATCCAGGAACCAGAAAGGGGCTGCATAAAACCTAGCCATGGGCTGCAGTTGGCTCCCGGGGTCTGAGGTTCCCCACCCTTGCTATGAACTATGCAAAAACAAAAATGTAAACTATAAAATTTCTGTTAAACCCATCCCTGCATACTAGAGGCCTGGCAAAGTAAATGGGTCTTGCATTGCTTCTGGGAATTGCACCCTAATAGCTTGATGTAAAACACCTTACGAAAGGGACCTAGAGGTTACACACTTAGTGTTTGTTTTTGTTGGATTTTAAGGAACTGAACTGGCAGTTCAGTTTCCTCTTTCCAGTGTGCACTCCCTTGCCTTTATTAGCACTGAATTGTTCCTCTTGCCCATTCACCCAGCTTGGGGAAGGCCCTTCAGGAGTACCTTGCTGTCCTGGATAAACTAAACAGTTCTCTGTCCCCTCTTCTCCTGAGCCACTAATGCATGTTTAGCAGTTTGTTCCTCATATGCTTGTGCAGGTGCACACCCAGGCTAGGTATTTTTGTTCTGTTGGCTTTAGAAAGCATCCTCCCACCCCCAAGTGATTTCTGTTGTGGTCGGAGACTTGTCCTCTGTGTTCTATTCTTTCTCCTTCAAGCCATCCCTCTAGGCCAGTCGCTGGGGCCTTCCCGCCTGGGTACCATCGGGCTTGTGGCTGCTAGAGCAGTTCTGCTGAGAGAACAAACATTGTCTTGACATTGCCAGCTTTCTGACGTGATTCCGTAAAGGCCCATCTTCAGACCACTCTCCTGAGCCTGATCCAGGAAACACTTGTGTGTATGTAGTACCACTGCAGTCAGGCTCAATATGCAAGTGTATTCTCGGGATCAGTGTCCTACAGCACAGAATCCTGCCTCGTTCCAGCTGCAAGAATCTGGGACGGGAGAGATTCTTGGATGCAGCAGCGTTGTCTGAGTGCTTTCATCATGGAATCCTAGAGTTGGAAGGGACCGCAAGGATCATCAAATCCACTCCCCTGCTTGGTGAAGGATTTGCCATACCTAGATCATCCCAGACGTATGCTCATCCAGCTGCCTCTTAAAAATGCCCCATGATGGAGAATCCTCAACTTTTCTAGGCAGTCTCTTCCATCCTTACAGTCGGGAATCTTTTGCTGCGGTTCAGTCTAAATTCCCTTTCTACTGCTTGTACCAATTGCCCCTTGTCCTGCCCTCATAACAAATTCCCCACATCTGAGCTTTGCTACCTCTCCCAAGTGAGTGGAAGAAAGGGCAGTTCACAAAATGTCACCCTGAGTTTCAGTAAGGGTGCTCTCCTTTACTTTATGATGGGATTTTGACTGGGCTGCAGTCAGCAAAGGTCTTGATGTAGACATGCCCTTGAAATCTGTGCTCTGGTCACAGGTGCTGTTGAAAAGTGTGGGATCTATAGCAAAGAAATACCTACGAAGGTGCTAGAGGTGGCTGTGTTCTCAGAGACCCTGGTGTGGGCTCCATGGTGCAACCGCATCAGTTGCATGCACCTAAACTGGTGCTGTGATGGGAGTTGGGTGCATCCTTAACACAAGTTTTTTTTTATAATTATAATAATAATAATTTTTTGCAGAGGCAAAGGCTGGTTCACTTCAGAATAAGTGGTTTGTGGCCCAAAGCTGAGGAAAGATTGAAGGAACTGGGTATGTTTAGTATAGCAAAGAGAAGATTTAGGAGAAACATGATGGCAGTCATCAAATATCTAAAAGGCTGCCACAAAAAAGATAGCAAGGAACTGTTGTGCATTGCTACGGAAGGCAGGACTAGAAATAATGGGTTTAAGTTACAGGAGGGTAGAGTTTGGTTTAAAAACAGGAAAACCTAACTGTAAAAGCTGCGCAGCAATGGAGCACGTTGCTTAGGGAAGATGGTGGTGGTTTGTCTCTGTAGGTTTTCAAAAAGAGGCCGGCAACCATCTGTCAGGGATGTTGTAGCTGTAGTCATTCTGCATCCATGCAGGGGGTTGCACTAGATGATCCTCAAGGTTCCTCCAGCTCTATGAAGCCAGCGCAAGTAGTGACCCTTCAACAGATAAGCCCTGGATGGAGCCCTTGCTATTCTCAAAGACTTACACCCACTCTCACAGCTTTCCTAGGGCAAAGAGTCTCCTCTCTAGTCCACAGGTCAAACCTTGGGCTTGCTGGCTGCCAAGGGTTCTGTTGTCTGGTCCCTTAGATGCAGTTCTTTCTTTGCTGCAGATGAGAAGCAGTCAGTCAGTATCCACCCTTCCTCAGAGGGAGCTGGAGCTCCTGGTCTGCTCCGTTTGGGAACCCTTCTGGTGATGGAATGGTACTCTGTGGGGGCAGGGAAGGGAAAAGTCAGAGGAACTTCTTAAGCTCCCTGATGTTCCTTCTGCCCCCAAGGAGCACCATGACCTCATGGCACTCCATCTCCCCCTGCCCCCCCATGACATAAGGGGTGTGAGAACCTGGGTGCATTGAGACTGGACTAGGGTTTGGTGGAGGGGAGGAGTGGGGTGGCTGAGCCTGTGCATGGTTCCACCTGGAACCCAGACACTCATCTGCAGTGGCTTTCCCCCCTGCAATTTGTACTGTCCACAGCAGAGACTTGCTGGAGCTTTGCTGCTCGGTCATTAGCATCATCCTTTCATACCTAAACGGAGAACCACTTTGGAGAAACGGCCTCCAGTGTCTGAGCCTTGAATGGCTCCCCCTCACTGCCTTTGTTGCTAATGTCCATGTCTGACTTCTCTACTGCGGACATTAAACTGGTGAGTGGCTGCTTGGGCTCACATTATTCCCAGTATGCTTCACTTTTCTAGGCCGATTAAAAATGCTTTAAGCACTCTACATGAGTGGTTTGATGGCTTAAATCTCCATTGAGTCTAGGGTATTGCTACCCCCCACTCCTAGCCATAAAGACCATGACGTAATCCTCCTGGCATAGGGGAGATGATTGACTGAGTCATGGCATGGTTTCATCCTGCTTACACAGCAAACATGGGGCATTTTTAGACACACGTTAAAGTTCCGGATGTTTCAATCTTCTGGGTTTACAAGTCCACAAGTAAGTTCCAGATTCATTTTTCTCTCACACACTGCCCTGAGGCATTTCTGGGATGCATTCTTCACACAAACACTGCCCTGAGCCAGCCTAAAGTAGCCGCAGTTGACAGGCTGACATGGAAACCCAAGTGACCACAGCTGCCTGGAGCAAAGCAGTTTACCAGGAAAACTTTTACATACACAAGTTCTGGGAGAAGTTTCATGCAGAAGTTCAAAGATCTGGATGTTTAAGATCTGGATGAGAGATCTAGACACACAGAAAGTTCTGGATGTTACAGCAAGCATCCAGGAGAAATGTGTGTCTAAAAACACCCATGGTGGTTATGGTTGAGGCTGGGGCAGTTTAGTTGATGTGTCTGATATAGTGGCTTGCTGTCCTACTTTTTCATCCAGCCTGCAGATTATTTTTATGCACGACATTGGCATTACCGTTTCTGACCTGTAGGGGTGTGCATGTAGTTTTCGTTATTACAATAACGATAACAAAAATTGTCTATTGCAATACCGGGAAACGACAACCAAGAATACCGGGAAACAACAGCCAGAAACAGTAACGCCAATGTCGTTATCATTGTCATTATTAGTGCTGTGGCAGTTGGGTTTTGGAGGGAAAATGTGGAGAGGGGAGGAGGGAGCAGACATCTCAGAGTTTTAACAGTGTTGAACTCTTGAACTGTGCCTGTGTTGGGAGGGGCGAGCAGCTCACCACTATCTGATGGGTGTATCATTGGCCAAAGAGCAGCACAAGCAGGCCCACAACCAATCGGGCGTGGGTGGTGGTGGTTCTGGGGGAGGGCACTGCAACCCTTTATAATGGGAGGGCCGGGTTGTTTTTTCTCTCCTGTGAGAGCTCTGCTTGTCAGGTTGCATTGACAGAACTGTGGTTCTAGCACATAAAAAATCCTTCCTAGCCCTCATTGTATTATTAGGTATTACCACCAATACCTTTCCTTCCTCATACCCTACATTTTACCTTCTCCCTTTCCCTGCCCTTCTCCCCCCTGTACATTTTTTATATATATATATATATATATATATATATATAGGTAGTATAGATTAGATATATATTATAGACATAGATTAGAATAGTTTATATAGATAATTGATTAGATAATAGATTTCCTTTTCCCTTCCCCTGCCTCCCTTAGATTTAGATAAATATTAGTTGTGCACAGGAATCAATAATACTGATACCAAAAATAAAATCATTTGAAGCGGTACCAATATCAATAATGATACCAATAACTATACCGATACCAAAAACAAAAACATTGTAATTAATATCGATAATGAAAGTGACATTTTTGAATACGACACTTTTGAATAACGAAAACAAAAAACTAAAACTACATGGCTGCCTGGTGCACCCCCCCGCTGACCTGTCCTTCTTTTGTACTGCCAGGCTGCCTGCTTTCTCTGTGTGTCACGGCCCAGTCTTGAACCCTTGACCTTGGGGACATCGCCGGAGCAGCTTGCGCCACCTGGTACCTTGCTAAATGGTGCTTTCATCCTCCCCACTGTGTCTTCCCCTGCATCCCCGCCTGGTGTGTGCCCTGCCCCTGCACACCTGGTTACCATTTCTGGGGGCTTGTCTCCTAGCTTTCTGATTGGCTGCCAAAGAGTATTTAGGGCCTCCTGGGGGCCTCAGGAAGCTGGTGGAGCAACTGCTCTTCCCGGGGTTTGTGGGTTCCCAGGATTGGGTATAGCATTAACCAGGCCCCCTCCCTCGTGATTGTGTTGTGTGTGAGTGTTTGTGTCCTGTGAACCCCTTGCTGCTTGTAGGAGTGAACTCTCCTCCTGGCTGTGGTCCCTGTTCCCATTGGGGGCAGCAGGGGCCGTCCTGTTCCCTATAGCAGGTTACCCCTCCTAGCTCCTTGTTCCCTTTCCAGCTTCCTTATCGCAGGCTATCCTTCTTAGTCCTTGTTGCTGGTTTTCCTTTCCAGCTTCTCTATCGCAGGTAACCCCTCCTAGTCATTGCTGGCTTCCCTTTCCAGCTCCCCTATCGCAGGTAATTCCTCCTAGTCCTGGTTGCTGGTTTCCCTTTACAGCTTCCCTGTCGCAGGCTATCCTTCATAGTCCTTGTTGCTGGTTTCCCTTTACAGCTCTCTGTTCCCTGGGTACCACTTTGAGCTTCGTTGTTCCTGGCTCCCCCTTCCCATTAGTTCCCACCTCCAGCTCCCCTATCACTGGTTCCTCCTGCCACCCTCCTATCCCTAGGGACCCCTTGAGCTTCTTGTTCCTGGCTCCCCCTTCCCTGCTCCCCGGTCATTGGTTCCCCCTTCCAGCTTCCCTCAGTTGGTGACCCCTTTCCAGCCTCGAAGGCCCGTGACCTCGATGATGAGCCATACGTTGTCTTAGTCCAGCTTGTCTGGTGTCTGTGTTGATCGTGTAGTCTCCCGGATATTGGAGAACGGCTGAGAGGCTTTAGTGTTGACATAGTAGGCAACCCTTCCATCCCTTACCCGCCCTTCTCTCTCCTCCCTTTCCCCCCGGCTCCTGACCTCGGAGCCTGACCGATTGCTCCACCCACTATACAAGGCTGCTTCTTAGATGGCCTTGCAAATGGCCGCCCAGGGCTTGTGGGAGAAAATTCCACCATTCAAACAAATGAAGCACCCTGGGAATGGGACTCCTTTCAGGAGGGGGAGGCATTCCTTGCCCACCAACCAGGAGCCCTTGAACCATCCCCCATGATGTGTGATGCTCATCGACATGTAAAACAGTATTTGACTCAGGTGACCACTGACCCTGCAGCAGGGTTCCTAGCGGCCTGTCGGAAGTCGCGGCCACGAGAGACAGCTAGGAGGTCTATTCCCTTTCTTCCCAAGGTACCGGACTCCAGGTTCCTGAGCCAAGACTATGGATTCGACTCAGAGGATGAAGGGGATTGGGAAGATGTGCTGGAAGAGGAAGCCAATAGCTCTGAGGAGGAATCCCAGGGCTTGCATCCCGCCGTCACTGCTCCCTATCCCTTTCATGGGTGCCTGCCCTTCATAAAGAACACTGGGGAGGATACGGGGAACAAGACACCAGACCCGGCCGTATTCACCACACTCCCGTCCTTTTGTTCTTCCTCTACTACAGGACTGTCTACAATAGCCCCTACTGAGGAGCCAAAGCCCGCTCCACGGGACGAACTGTTGAAGATCTCAAGTACATCTCCCACACCAGCCCAGGTACCAGCAACCCGGAAGATCTTCCCCAGGGCCGAGGGTTTTTCGCAGGCGCAGTCAGGCCCATGAATTGCCTTCATAGGTACCACCTGGCATGTGCCAGCTGCAGAACCGGGAGTTTCGTCCGCGACATCACTTCTTCGGCTCAGAGGTCTGGCAGCCCCAAAGGACGCCTTAACTTCTCCCAAGTTCTCCACCATAAGGGTCACAACTAGTCACCCTCCCAGACGAAGCTGGCCCAAGGCAGTACTGGGGTTACCGACTCTCCAGAAATTCCACCGGCCCCCTCTGGATGACCAGCCAGGAACAGAGGCAATACCTGGAGCCCCTGCAGGCCATAAATAGGGGAATCCCATATTCCTCCCATGCAACCCCCCCATGTAGTGAGGGGGGGGGGGGTTGTGGCCAGGGGTCCTCCCTCATTTTCTCCCCCGGTGACCCCTATCTCCCCAGAACCAGGGTTTTTTGGTCAGACGAGGTCACGATTCCTGGAACACAAAAAACAGCCCCCCGCGGACGAAGATGGGAATGAGCCAATGTGTGAACCCTCGATGGACACAGATAGCAGCGAGAACCCTGTTGAGGTCCCTGTTCCCCAAGGGGCATCTGCACTCCGCCCCACTGTAACGCATAAACAACCCACGGCAGCTACCAAGTGGGAGAGGCCACCAGTGACGGTCCCTATAAGAGAGATCGCTCCAGAAAATGAGATCCAGGGGCTCCTGACAGCCCCACAGCTCTGGCCTGCTACTGGATGTTGCTCAGCTTCCCCTGAACCGGAGACTGCTGGCCGGCCCCGGCCGGTGACCCTCATACCTGAAACTGCTGCCCGGCCCTGGCCAGCGATCCTCATGCCTGGTGCTGTGCCTCAGTCAGTATCGTGGCCTACCCAGTATTCGTGGCCTTCCTGCCCTCCACTAGCTCCCCTTTATCGTTTTGTTCCCTCTCTAAGCAACCCTATGCCCGGTGCCCCGCAGCCTTGGACACTTGTGCTGCCCATGCTGTGCCTCGTACAGAATACTTTGTCTCATGCCCAAACAGTCCTATCCCTGGTCCAGGCTATCATACCCCTCCCCACTTGCCCCACATTGTATTTAGCAGGTTGCTGCAGGTCCTTGTTGATTGTCCTGTTGACTACCCCTTGTTTGTCCATGTCTTGTTGGGGTTGGTCTCTCATACCCTGTACCTGTAGTCGTCCGCACCTTGTCTGTCTGCTCCTCGTCACCATGTTGTCTTCATGTCTAGTTTTTGTGCCCCATTTGTTTTCTTAGAAGTATGTTTTTTTGTGCCTTGTTGGAGTCCCCATGTTCATCCCTTGCCTCTTGTATCCTGTCCAGTCTTTTTTATACCCCAGCTCCTATCCATTTCTGCTGCTCCTGTCTTTTGTGTCCAAACCCACTCTGTTGGAGTGGGTGGGGGTATCCGTTTAGGTCCCTTCAGCTCTTGTCCCCATTGTGTTTCCCCTTGATGGTACACCCCGTTTGTCCCCTGGCATCATCCTCCCTGTCTGGCAAATGGGGCAGTTCCCCTGGCCGGGGGGGGGGGGAACTTGAGGGGGGTACTGTCACGGCCTGGTCTTGAACCCTTGGCCTTGGGGGTTGGGGACATCGCCGGAGCAGCTTGCGCCACCTGGTACCTTGCTAAATGGTGCTTTCATCCTCCCCACTGTGTCTTCCCCTGCATCCCTGCCTGCTGTGTGCCCCACCCCTGCACATCTGGTTGCCATTTCTGGGGGCTTGTCTCCTAGCTTCCTGATTGGCTGCCAAAGAGTATTTAGGGCCTCCTGGGGGCCTCAGGAAGCTGGTGGAGCAACTGCTCTTTCCGGGGTTTGTGGCTTGTGTATTCCCAGGATTGGGTGTAGCATTAACCAGGCCCCCTCCCTTGTGATTGAGCTGTGTAGGAGTGTCCCCCTCCCTCGTGATTGTGTTATGTGTGAGTGTTTGTGTCCTGTGAACCCTCCTTGCTGTGGCTGTGGTCCCTGTTCCCATTGGGGGCAGCAGGGGCTGTCCTGTTCCCTATAGCAGGTTACCCCTCCTAGCTCTTTGTTCCTTTTCCAACTTCTCTACTGCAGGCTCTCTCTCTGACTCCTTGTTGCTAGTTTTCCTTTCCAGCTTCTCTATCGCAGGTAATCCCTCCTAGTCCTCATTGCCTTGAAGACCCCGGAGCCTGACACTGTGGCAGCCAGGTTCTCCCTAGCCAGATTCTCCCTTGCCAGGAATTATACCAGACTCTTGAAAAATAACCTAGTCTCCCTCTGATGGGGTCCTGGCCTCCCATTCATTTCTCATTAAACTTAAGTCTTAGAGGTTCCTTGCAGTATCTCTTGGTAGCAGACAGATGCGGCTTGCTATGCTGTCTGTCATTGTTTCTTCAGCAAACCTCTCCACCAGCCCATTTGTTTGCAGATTTTATGGGAAGGATGACAATTACTGCACAGTTTTTGTTTTGTTTGCATAATACTGCCATTAAGCTGTACAAACTCCTTGACTTCGCCTTCAAGGCTACAGGCTGCTTCTTTATGCTTCTCTTTTTACTGTATCATCCTTCAGGATCCCCCTCCTCCCTTGTAACAAAGCTAACCAATTGCACCTTCTCAGCTACATGAATGTATCCCTGTCCCTTCCTATGTGCCCATCCCCTTGTCCATTCTAGACTGTAAGCCCCTCAGGGCAGGGTCCCAACTCTATAATCATGACTGTTCGTCACCAGGCATTTGGGGGAAAAGCAGGGTATAAGTTTGAATAAACAAATAGAATAAAGAAAAATTCCCAGGAAGGCCTTATCATCTTTCTCCACTTCCACAGAAGCTAGGGCTACAGTCTCTGGGGTCGGGAATGGCAAATCCACCATTGCTAAGATGTCTCTTGCTCTGGTTGTGGTGAGCTTTTCTGAGGTCCCATTGTGCTATTAGCTACCCTTCCAAGTGATGTGGCTACTGGCTGAGACTGTTTTCTGATGTTATGTGGGAGAGGTGGGAACTTATGCTCTTGAATTGTGAGGGTTAGTGCTTGTCAGAACACACAAATCCCCTTTTAGCACATGAGAACACCCATCCTTGTAAAGGCTACATTTGGGGACCCAGTCATGCGCAGGTGTTCTTGCACGCTAAAAGGGGATGAGTGCATTCTGGCAGACGCTAATCCTTGCAATTAACTGTGGTGGCAATTGCAAAAGTTCCCGTCCCTCTCATGTAATGTCAGAAAGCAGCCTGACTCTAAGCTGTCAACTTTATATCCAAGGGACAAAGGATCTCCCTTGGTCTCCACACTGAATAAGAGTCCCATGTTCCAATGAACAGTGAATTCAGTGTAGTTGGGCCTGCCTTCATTTTTACTCCTGAAGCATTCACATGAACAGAGCACTCAAGTTACTTAGGAGTAAGAAGAAAAATCATCAAAAGTTACATGCTTACCTTCAGCTTGTATTTTTTTTTTTTTAATTGATTATAATTTTATTATCAAACACAACACACATACACCAAATAAAAATAAACAATTGAACACACACATGTCGACATTGTGGGTTTTTCCCTATTGGTGTCCATTATGCCTTTAACTGTGTGATCACTTATCTGTGTGAGGGGTGGCAACTTCAGTTTATACCATTTCTCTGAACACTACCAACCCTACTTCAGTTTATACTGTTTCTCTGTACACTACTGAAGAGGAGTAATTACTTTAACTTAAATTAAAATAAAAGTAGTTACTTTGGTTTACATCTGTTAAACCGAACATAGGCAAGGAAGCTCTTCCTGGGGTTCAGCCGTTTTGGGTCATAGAAATATTTGCTTCAGGTGTTGACTTCTTATCTATGTTGGGGCTCCACATCCATCTCCAAGGACCTTTTCCCATCATTCAGGATCCCCATAGACTTAGCCTGAGGATCAGAGGTTCAGCTTCCTGGCAGTTTCTATGTGTCTCCCAAGCCCTCTGCCACCCTCTCTCTGGCTGCCACAGCCTGCTCCACAGGCAGATATTGTCCTCCTCAGAGGTTCAGAAATCATTGTTGGCAGAGCTAAGCTTTAGGTTCTCTCTTGCCTTGTGTGTGTGGTGGTGGTGGTGGTGGTGGTAATGGTAAGTCTTTTCTTTTGATCCACAAGGGCTAGAAGCTGATTAGAAACAAAGGGTGAGATTTTTTCAGTCCCATCACTCCAGCACTGGGGTTTTAAGGAAACCTCTAACAACATGAGATTCCTGATAAAATCCCAAGAGCCAGGCACACCGAGAGTGCCCCCATAGACTTCCTGTCATCACTTCATCCCTTGATGTGTGGGGTGGTCTTGAGTCAGCCCTGGTCAAACACCCCCTGTTAAAGCAAGAGAAAGGCTAGGTGCTCTTGACTAACTGGCTGTTGTGTTGGCATGCAGTTGCTTTGGTAAGGTGTGGGTGAAAAACGTACATTAGATTAACCTGACATTTGCTTTCTGTCCCTCTATACCTCACCCAGAACTGGGGATCTGCTTCACAACTGCCAGCACTGACTTGATGTAGAGCTGTATTTGCTTAATATCAGCCGAGGCTCTGAGGCCAAATGTGTAGCGGAAGATAGCTAATGAACAAATGCAAAGCCCCTGGCAGAGTTGAGAGAAAGCAGTTGAGAATTCCCTTTATTGGACCAACTTGAGTTGATGACTGAAGCCTGAAAGCTTGCCTAGGCAGAGCCTTCAAAGCTTACACTTGCCTGCCATGCAGAAACTAGCCCATAAAAAGAATCCTCTCAACTACTTTGTCTCTTGTCTGTCTTCTACTTAGAGCCAAAGTGGGAACCACCATCTAAACCAGAGGTGGGGTACCTTTTCTCTCTCAAGGGCCACTTTGAAGTCTCCAAGGACCACAATAATGTGAGGACAGAGGGGGTGCACTTAGGAAGAGGAGGGTCCAGATCATGACTTTGTTCCCCTATACTTGTGTTCATGCCCTCATTTCTGCTCCCCTTACCTTGAACTCAGTTTTTCAGTATTTGAGGGTAGAAACTGGGTATAAGGGACAGATCCAGGAATTGGAAAGGGGCCACATAACATCGAGCTGTGGGTTGTGCCCTGGGCCTGGGGTTTCCCACCCCTGCTCTAAATAGCAGGGGCATAGGGAAAATGCAAGAACCACCAGAAAGCCTCTAGGAGCCCTGTGGGCTGCTTCTCACAACTGGAATGTCAATATTGATGGGCAGAAATCTCTTGGGGTGATAGAGGCTGGGGCTGTGACAAGTGTTTATGGAACCAGTGGGATACAGTTTGATAAATGCGTGCTGGGTAAGGACATGGGGGGTGGGGGAGGAGAAAGGACAGCTGCTGACTTCTGAGCGCATGAGCTAGACTGGGATTTATATGGGATGCACACAGGGTCAAATACTTGTGGAGTCAGCCTGTTGGATAAGCACCAAGCCAGCGATGAGAGCTAGGACTGTGCACAGAGAAGCAAGCAACTAAACCACTTACTCCCTGCCCTTCAGGGATCATGGAAGGCTGCCCCCACCCTCTACATAAATTGCCATTGGCCAGAGTGTGGGGCATGTGGACCATGCAGCCTCTGGTACTTGTTGCTGGATTTAATGGGCCAGTGGTATAGCATCACCTAAGGAATTATCTCCTGCCAGCTGTAGTAATTATACTTCATGCAGGAGCATCCATCCAATGATTCTGCAGTGTGTGTAAAAGCAACAAACTTCAGAGGGGAACTCTGGCCCGCAGGCCAAATACAGCTCATTAGTACTATATAACCTTGCACTTTGGGGTAAAAGCGTGAATATTTCCACAGCTTCTCTCTCTACATAAGAGATCATTTGTTTGAGGTAAGGCTCAACCGTTCATCATCTTGATTTCAAGATGGTGCTCTTTAGGGCCTGAAATTGTCAAAAGTATGCCTTTTGCAGGCAATATTAATGACCTATGTTGTGTTTCAGCTCATTTCAAATGAAAATGGAGGATACACTATTCTATGAAGCTTTGCCTGTCAGCCAGCTTCATTTTAAGATGGCATCCCTCAAAACGTGCAGCAGTTAAAAATACGTTCTGCATTGGGCAATATAAATGGCAAATACAACAATGGCTTTGGACCAAGCCCACAAGAACATCCATGCAATCAAGGGAGAAGATGGTGGTGCTGTAGGACTTGTAGGAAACCAAGACACCTTAACAGTGCTTGGTTCAAAGGTTGCCTGTTTTAATTCAGGATATGGAAAGAAAGTTTCTTGAAATAAACATTTCTGCATTGCATTATCATGACTTTCAACTAGCTTTTCAGCTGAGGTAGTTTAACCATGTCAGAGCCTTCGTATCCAAACTCACCAAATTAGGAAATTCATTTGAGGAAAAAAGTTCCCACCTCATCAGTGTTGACGACAAAGCCTTCCCACCTGCAAATGTGATACAGGAGAAGAACATTGGAGTGGAACAGTTCAGTGAATAAGTTCATCACCAGCTAATAAACGTAACTACTGCAATTGACGCAACTGCTCCAAGAAACTGAGTGAAATTGTTTCAAGAGACAAAAAGGAAAGTTCTAAACAAAACAAAACAAAAATGCAACTTATAAAAGAGCCTGTTTGCCAAGTTGTACGTTGGTTGTCAGCAGAGAGGATGTAACTTGGACGACTTCTTCAAGCATGAGAATCGAGCATTCCCACCATCACTGTCAGATTGTGGACGATTAAGACGTACTACAAAATCTGATCTCTTCAGTAAATTGGTTGAGTATCCTGATGGAAAACCGCAAGCTTTGGCCATTACTATTGCTGTACCGGCACTAGTAAGTATACTTGTACCTGGTGAAGCCAAAATGTTCCACAAGTATGTAGAAAGGTACCTCAAACTCCTTCAGGAATGGGATAAGTGAATTGACATAATTTTTTATGAATACTGAACAGAGAGCCTGAAGTCAGAAACTCAGATGGGAGTGGGATAAGGCACCAATTCCAAAGAACTGGAAGGGATTCTTGTCAGTCAATGAAAACAAGATGGAGGGCTTCAGCCTGTTGTCAGAAACTATCAGCACATCTGTCAGGCCTCAGCAGGTCTAAGCTGTAACTCCTCAGGATTGGGAAACACTAGTCCTTACCAGGTGATGCCAGGATCATCATAGGAGTGTAAAAGCTCTTTTTGGTCCCTGATGGGGTGGAGTAACTTTTGACTAGAGGATCCAGATAGCCCAGGAGACCCACAGGCAAGTTCCAGGGAACTGGGACAAGCACCCTATTTCCAGGCAGTAGTATTAAGGCAAGGTCAAATCTGTTTGAGAGAACCTATAGAAAGATGTGTGCCACAAGCACAACTAACACTATGGGACACAAACATGTAACTAGCAAGAGGGGGAGAGAGACAGACCTTAAGGGAGGGAGGAGTGCAACCAGCAAGTTGGGAGAAAGGCAGACTGCAGGCAGAGAAAGATTATACTTAGCAAGGCTAAGGGGAAGAAGAGTGAAGTTAGCAGAGTGTGGAGGGAGGCAAGCAGAGGGAAGAATACAAGCTGCAGAGGGACACCAAGCTTAGCAGGAGGAGTGTAGTCAGCAGGGTATGGAGAGGGGTAAGAAGTAGGAATGTAAGCTGCAGAGGGACATCACGCTTAACAGGAATAAGTCAAGGACTGAGGCAGTAGCATAGGACAGAATTCAGGCTTCAGAGAGAGCAAGCCTTAATGAGAATCAGGTGAGGACTGGGACGGAGTCGAAGAAGGCAGACTTTCAGAACACCAAGGCTTAACAATCCACAGGCATATACAGCTACGCCTGCACGGTGGGAGGACTAGAGGAGTAAAGTGGTGGGGGAAAGCAGGCTCTGAGGAACAAGAGTTAACGATGCACAGGGATACAATACAGGGTTCAAAGGCAACAAAAGCTTAGCAAGCACAAGGTACAGGGGAGAAGGCAGGCTTCACCGGCAACTGGAATTAACAATACACAAGGATACAACAGGGTTCAGAGGCAACAAGGCTTAACTGCACAAGAGGATGCAATAGCAAGGCTAGGGATTATACTTCACCAAGGGGAGCCAGGGTATGAGGCTATAATAGAGAGGCACCAAACCAGAGCATAGAAGTAGGACTTCCAAAGAGGGGGTAGGGGACAGGGTTTATAGGGGGCAACGACAACAGGCCAGACTGATAACTTAACCAAAGCAGAAAAGCCACACAGGAACTCCAGGCTAGGTTATATCTCCAGGGCTCCTGGCATAGCTGGGCAGGAACAGGGAAGGCAACAGTTGTCCCACCATCACCTTGTTGTTCCCATCAGGCTTTATGCCCACTGGAAGCCGCACCACAGGCTGTGTGCCGTTAACAAGGCACAACGTAGAGCTCCACAAAGCAAGGGGCAAACTTTGGGAAGCTAAGATGGTAGTACAGCAGGACAAGGCATTGCCAAAGGACAATGGTTCAGGGCCAAACCCTGACAACAGCACACCAACAATTAGTTACCACCAAAGGAAGGAACGTACAGTGCAGCATGTGTGAACATCAGGATTTAGAGCCATGTCTTCATAAGGAAGCGGATACCAGGATGTTTTTACATGCAAAGGATGCCAGCAAACAGGGTCATAAATCAATTATAATAAGAACAACAGATGTTGTCCTCGCTGTGTCATTTTATGAAGCATTGGAGAAACTCGTTTTGGATTGCTTTTGGTGCAGGCAAATGTTTCCATTATATCCCTTATCTCCTAATACACAACTCACTTGGCAGCGAAAAGGTGTTGGCTCTGCCATTTTTCCATGCATTCACAGGATACGACACAACCTAATCATTTGGGGGTCATGGTAAAAAGTCAGCTTGGGAAATATTCAACACACTCCCTGAATTCACAAAGACATTCCAAGCATTGTCTGATAAAACCACAAAACAAATGATTCCATGAGCACACTAGAACTATTTGTCGTACTGCTTTATGACAAGACATCCTTGAGTACCAAAGTAAACCACTGCTGAAAGGAACTGTTTGCCTAGAAAGAGCATTCAATTGAATCAATTCCGCCAACCAAGGCCGCTTTAGAGCAGCATGCGTTACGGTCTGCTTATCAAACAGGATATTGCTGGGAACAGTCAAAGATTTTAAAAAAACATTTACAGAGTCCTGCAAAATGGTCCAACTCTTTGGTGGACCCCTGTATGGACTACTCTACCAGAAGCAGCATTGGTCTGTAATGAGCTATTTCACTGTTCATGCAAAGCCTTCAGTACCAACTGTTGCAACTGTAAAAGTGTACACTCTGCACTCTTTTTTGTGCAAGTGTGATAACAGAAAACACCAACAATAGAGATAAACTCCATACTTGTTCTAATATAAACTGTTTTCTCTTGTTAGTATTTCCTAACATTACCTATTGTATTTTTTGTTGTTACAAAAATATTCGTATGCAACATAATTGCCATTTATATTGTCTGATGTAGACTTATTTTTAACTATTGCAGGTTTTGAGGGGTGCAGTCTTGAAATCAAGATGGCTGACAGGCAAAGCTTCATAAAATAGTCTTCCATTTTAATTTGAAACAAAGCCAAACCCGGCATACCTGCCATTAATATTGTTGCAATAGGCATACTTTTGACAAGCTCAAGTCCTGTAGAATGCCATCTTGAAATCAAGATGGTGAATGGGTTGGGCCCTACCTCAAAAAATGATCTCCTATACGTCCCCTTTAACAGAGGATGCTTATGAAAAATACTTCTTGTAGGGCTGTATTGGTTCCAGTGCAGCTCTGCAATATGTATTTTTCATAAGCGTCCCTTGTTAAAGGGGAGGTATGGTATTTCTAATAATAGAGAGCATCTGTGGAAAGCTTCATTCTTTTACCCAAAAGTGCAAGGTTCTGCTAAAAATGATCAGTTATCTGCTGTACTATTTTATTTACGGCATTATATCAAATAACACTCAAACAACAAGTAAAGGAAAAAAGAAAACCAAAAACAAAACATTCATACAAATTTTTAAAAAAACAAA
>QEPC01009812.1:224389-240724 GCA_003113815.1 Sphenodon punctatus | reverse complement strand
ACTGCAAATGGGCCCTACGGAGAAGTCAGTTGGATTCAGCGCAAGTCCGACACCAGCGTCGCTCTAGTCGCCTGCCTTCCTGCTTCATACCTCGCAGCCCTTCAGTAAACCAAGGGGCCCTGTGGTGTCGAGACGGGCAGGGGACGTCTCACAGCCACCCTGTCAATGACCTCCCCAAGCAAGATGTTCCAAGCCTGGACGAGTTCATCCACAGAGCAGCTGGCCGAGTCCATCCACAGAGCGGCTGGCCGAGTCCAGGGTTAAATCCCCTGGGACCTCCTGGAACCGTTGAGGTTCCATCAGCCTCCGAGGGCGGACCATCCTAACTGGTACCTTCCCCTTCTGGGGGTGACGCACTGAGAGACCGGTCGTAAGGAGATAATGATCAGTCTATAACAAAGGCATAGCTGTTATATTCCCCACTACCGGATCACCTTCAAGGCCAGAGCAGAACGCCAGGTTGAGGGTATGCCCCCCCACATGGGTCAGGCAGCTAACAACTTGGGACAAATCCATGGTGGCCATGAATTCTCGCTCCGCCCCCACAAGGCCGGTGTCGGTATGGGCATTGAAATCCCCCAGGACCAAGGTCCTAGAGGAGCCCAACACCACCATCGAGACTAGCTCCGCTAGAGTGGAGTGGGATACTGTTGGGCAGGAAGGGGCCCAGTATACCAGCAGCATCCCCAGATTGCCCCCAGTCAAATCAAACACCACATAGAGGGCCTTGATCCCAGGGATATCTGGGACTGGATACCTCCTAACTGACCACGTTTCTTTAAAAATCACAGCTGTGCCACCTCCCCGGCTGATGCTGCACAGCATACCCAGATGGAATGAGATCAGCCAAAATTGGCCCTGCCTCCTTGTCCAGCCAGGTCTCCGTTATACATGCAAGGTCCGCTGCCCCATCCAGGAACAAATCCCAGATTATCGGGCCTTATTAACTACGGACCTCACATTCAACAGCATCCTTCCCCCACCAAGGGACCCTGGACCCTACTTCTCTGGACCCTCAGGTGGTGGGCAGGACCCTCAGGTGGCGGCAGGCTCTTTGAAGCTCCACAAGGACTCTAGGGCCCCATGGCGCCCGAGCCCTCTGCCCCCATCGACCATCCTCATCAAGAGCTCCAGCTCCCCCTTCTTTGGCTGCACCACTGATGTTACTTGCAGTCCTATTGCCAGAGTTTCTTTGCTTCATGAAATTCCATTTTAAAAATGGTTTGTAATCGGGGTCCTGACCCCCTTGCTCCACGCGCTCACCAGTAAATATATCTAACATTGTTCCAAAGCCCAATATCCTTTTCCTTGCATCCAAGGTTCTAGCCACTTTCACCTTAATAGAATAGAATAAATTTATTATGACTCTAGCTTTCGCCATGGTCAAACTCACACAATTAAAGCGATTATAGTAGTAAAAAAAATGAATACATATATATTAAATAAACATAATAAAATATATCCAATAATTATTTGACTAAACAGTATCTTATAGTACAGCACTCAGTTATTCCTACTTAGCTAATAATGATTTCCTAACTACACATCTAGGCTAGCACGTATACCATTTGCATATCCTTTGTCCCCACTGGGCACAACAAATCCATCAGTCTACCATCTCTTTCCGAATTTTGCTAGCAAGCGTAGCCAAAAGGTAGCCACCCAACCCAGTTCTTCTTCTGACTGTAGTTAGTAGCTTTTTTATACTTTGATCTGAGGAGCGAGAAATCTTCCCTCTCCATATAGGGGTAATCCATATGTCCCTTATATTAGTATAGAAAGCACAAATATGCGGTAGATCTATAACCCGAGTTATTGCATGGGCAGAAACTACTAGAATGTGATATGCCCTTGTAACGGCCCAGAGTAACAGCTGAATGAATTTATTGGAAACGCAAGAGGGTAAAATATCTGTGCAAATTCGGGTCCCAAATAACCCTCAAACCTATGATCTTTTTTTAGAGACGAATACCATGGTGCGGCTTTCCAGGCTGCCGCTGCCGCAATATCTTCTTGCCCTGCTATATCTGTGGTTCTCGAGATAATCAGGTGCCTTTGCTGGGCTAAATCCTTCCCCCAAAGACAGGCGAAGGATAAGCCCGTAGCTCTTAAATGGACTAATACCCTGGTCAACCAAGGGTACTGACGTACTCCTTCGTTGGATATCTCCTCTAATAAGCATTGCACCGCTAGGGTAGAACCCTTCTGGGTGCATAGTTTGGGCCAATAGCAGAGACAAGACCGCCTTCCAATACAGGCTACCAGGAGGGTGCCTGTTTCCGCTCTCACAACTGCTCCCAGCATACCCTGCGGTACTCTTAATAAGCTCTGTAATAATGTATTCTGCACCAACTCTAATTCTGCCAGATTATTTGATGGAATTACAGCTGCTCCATACGTTAACATAGACTGAATCTTACCCTTAAATACCTTCAAAATAAGGGAAGTCCTGACTGGCGCCGTTCTGGCAGCCAATCTTAAGATGGTTTTAGCGGCAGCAGAAGCTTTCAACGCCATCTGCTTCCAATGTCTCACCCATCGGCCATTGCTACAAAAGGTAATACCCAGGTATCCATAGGAGTCTGTTTGGGTGGAGGGTGTGGAAGCTGTGGGGAGAGAAGGGACTGTTTTAGTGCTGTACTGGGACCTGCCTGCCACTCACTGGAGTTCCCTCCCTCCCAATCGGGTATATAGCCAAGGCCTGGGGCTCTTTGAGCGTCAGCCGAAGGGTGACACCAAAGGGTGTTGCCCATTGGTGGGGCTGTGCGTGGGCGCCCCCCCTTTACGTTTGGAAAGACGGACAGCACAGAAGAGCGGAAGGATTCCACCCCCTAGACTGATTTGCAGCGGGTGGCTAGTGGACCCTATCACCAGCGATTTGAGATAGGAGGAGCTGAGCTGCAGCTGGTGGGGGCATGGCCACTAGGAGTCCGGAGCGGAGCAGGGGAAAGGAACTGTGTCTTGCCTGCCTGTCATCCGCCTGGAGCGAGGTTGGGGGTGGAGCCGCTGCTCTGAAAGACACTCAAAGGGCGTGAGCCCACTGCGTTGCCTAGGCAGTTTTGTGGGACATGGTGGACAGTGTGTGTTAAGTAAGAAGTGTTGGAGGTCCTTTTTGTTTGTTTTGCAATTCTTTACAATGGTTTAGCCTCAGTTCTTTGACGGAGGGTGGGAGTCCATCAGCATAGAGCGCCCCCCCCTTTCCCTTCTTTGCCTTCTACAGTAACGGTCCTCTGTATTTCACTGGGTTGGTAGATCTGGGCGGACCCCTGTGGGGGAGGCGAGGTCCCACCTCGGAAATGGAATTAATGTCTGGAGTGATTCGTAACTTCGCATCCTTGGACGAAGAATTAGCACAAACTCAGAGCACTTTGGGGGCAAGTCGGCTTCCAGTATTTAGCCAAGCCAACCTCACCCATTTTTTTTCAGACAGTTAAGAACAAAGAAATGCCTAGGGAGCCCTCGGTTGAAGATGCCACCCAAATTCAAGAGGATTATAGGGCTCCGCAGGGGCAGGGTGGGCCAGAGTTGGTACTTTTAGCAACCAATTTGGATCGATATTTTAATTTGTTAAACCGCAAATTGGAGAACTTGAATATTAGACTCCAAATAGATATAAATACTCAGTTTAAAGAACTCTAAGAGAAGCTAAAGCAAACCACAGACCTTCTTTTCTCAATTAAGGTTTTGGTGGGTGGGCTGTGGCTCGAGTTCGATTCATGGACAGGTAAAATGGGTGCCCGGGAGACATTATGATTTGCCCAAAGGGATGCAGCCACGCAGACCTGTAACAGTTGTCACATGGATAAGAGTGCCCCTGTGCCTAGACAGCCAATAGATATAAGGCCCTGTGCTGGGAGAATGAAGGCTAGTGTGCCAGATGGTAATACCCAACTTCAAGGGAGTAATAGGGCCCAAGATAACTCTGCTTGCCTGCAGTTCACTGACAAGGTTTGGCAGTGTAGGGCCAGTACTAACAGGCAGGAAGTTGTAAAGGAGGTGAAGAAGTCCACCTTATTAAAAGTATGGCTGCAAGATACTAACCTAAGGTGGGCCCCAGCAATGGTCTTTCATTTCAACAAAAAGAGGAAATTTCGCTTCCTCAGGCAAGGGGCATTGGACATTGGTCACTTCTTGGATTTTTTGCGGGGGGAAATGGCAGTGGATGCCCCGGAGGAGGAAGTTGTCGAGATTAAGCCAATGCTGACTAGAGGGCCCCTTACAAAATTAGTAGAATACTCTTCGCTCAATGGATTACAAATTAATGCTGCCAAGTCCAAAATTCTTACAGCAGGCAGCAAATTTCGCTCGCAAAAGTGGAGAAATTGCAGGTCTGGAGATTGGAAGGGGTGAAGGCCTTTTCCTATTTGGGGGTTTACTTTACAGTAAGGGGTACATGGTTACAACATATTAGCAATAGAGTACGAGTGGCGAGGGCCACTGCTAAGGCCCTTTTGAAGGCGTATAATATTTCTTTTGGTACCTCCATTGTATCTATGATGAGGGTTTTTCAAGCCAAAGTACTCCCAATGTTGACCTTTGGCGCCGAAATAATGACAGCCCCAGATGTGGTGATGTTGGAACAAGTTCAAAATCTTTTCCTGAAGAGGATTCTGGGGGTAGGACCCAGTATACCTGGTGCTGTGATTCGGGCTGAAACTGGTATGCTTTCAGTTGAGCACCATGTCAGGCTGCTGTTCTTCCGGTATTGGATCAGGTTGCTGGTATCGCCCCCAAACTCCTTGCAAATGTTTTGTCTGATGGAACAACTTACGCATGAGGGAGCCAGGGTATATCCTTGGCTAAGACATTTGACTACGTTGTTAAGCAGGCAGGGCCTCTTTTTGCAGTCTTTTCAGGGGCTTTCCATTGCAGAGATAAGACGAATTATTATACAGAGGTCCAAAGACACAGCTAAGCAGGAGGATATTTCTCTGTTGGGGGAATGGAGGGTTGCACCTAATTTGGAGAGATAAAATTATGTTTGACAGGGAACCTTATTTAGATATTTTAGGAAAGAGGTGTATGAGACGATTTTATTCTCTGTTTCTTTTTGAGTTGCTTGATACTGCTGTGGTGGAGGGCAGATATGCAAGGATCCCGTATGGTGACCGCAAATGTTTATGCTCCTTAGATGAGGTGGAATTGGGGGAGCATGTGGTGTTGAGGTGCCCTTACTACTCTCAGCTGAGGGAGACTTGGATAACACCGCTATTAGCAGAAAAGGGGCCACATTCTGCAGAACCCTTTATTTTTTTGACAAATTTAAAGCAACCCCATCATCTGCAGGCAATGACTGTCTTGTCATTGGCTCAGAAAAGGAGGGCAGCAATACATGACCATTTCAATACCCTGAAAGCTAAAAGAAAGGAAAGAGCTAACTTGGGTATAGTTGAATTGGGGACTTATGCCATGTTTAAATAAATACGTAATTCAATCCCAAGTAGGGGAGTACTTTTGTAGGCTTCTGTTGGCTTGAGTGGGTTACATAGATAAGTTGAAGAAATTCTAACCTTCGATATTGAATTTTATGTATTCTGATTTTAATAATTTATCCATTTATTATTTTATTTTGATTGGAATTGTAGATTTTGTATGGTATGGATGTTGTTGCATGTTTTGTTTATGTTTATGTTAATATTATCTATGGTTTTGTTTCTGTCTTTGTTTTGTGTTATGGGTGCCATGGCGAGAGTCAGTGCTAATAAATTGAATTGAATTGACTAGAGGTCGTTTTTATAGATGGGAAGTGGAATTCTCTACGGGGCAAATCCCGGATAGAATGTGGAAGTGTAGGTCTAGTATGAAGGCAACAGGTGGTTTTCCTATCCAGCGTGGAAAACACCTTGGCGGGGGCACTTATTATTCAGCAGTATAATCCACTAAAAGGCCTAAGGGTCCCGGTCAATGGAGGAGTGGGACAACCCTCTGTTAGTACAGGGTGGGCTATTCTGGATCAGATGGGCTCCCTTGAACCCCCGGCTTCCCCGGAGGGGAGCATTCTGGACTTAGAGGGGCTGAGACCCTTTGCAAAGTGGGAGAAGGGTAACCTCTATGCACCCCTGTCCTGTCATGATTCATCCTTCATAAATTATACCACTCCCTATAGGGAGGGTTTGACCCCGCACATAGGTAGTCAATTGTGGGAGGAGGTAGTCTTAAAAGGGAGGCAGGATGTGATGCAAGAAGCTGCTGGGTATGGTATAGGGATTAGTTAATAACAATTAAATCCCCCAGGCCTAAGGTGTTTGATTTGGAATATTGAGGAATTAACTGCTAAATTGGGAGATCCAGAGTGGAGGGATTTTATTAGTGTTAATGATGTGGTCTGCTTGCAGGAAACATGGCTGTCCTCAGCAGAGGCTACCTCACTTACATTTCTGCGGGTATATGGTCTACGGGGCCTTGATAGCCGCTTCTAAGATAATTAGGATAGAGCGTCTACAGTCCCAAGTAAAGAACTGTGTAGCCCTGGTGGTTGAGATCCCACATTATGGTCAATGTATTTTTATGAATGTCTATGTCCCCCCCGGATACCTCACCCTATTATGTGGAGGAGTGTTGGGATCACCTTGGTGAGCTCCTCACGCAAGCTAACTTTAAGTACCCACATAGCTGTATTGTTCTTATGGGGGACTTTAATGCCAGGACTGCTCTGTTGGAGGAGAAGCGGCTAGATCCCTGGATGTATTCTGTATGGGCGTTCCCCGTTAGATGCTCAGTGGATCCCCAGGTAAATGGACACGGGGAAAAATTTGTCCAGCTCTTGGCGGAACAAGGGCTGGTGATAGCAAATGGAAGATCGTTTTCTGATCCCCGTGGGGACTATACTTTTGATTCCTTCAATGGGGCCAGTGTGATAGATTATGTGTGCCTCTTGCCAGCAAATTTAGGGCCGTCTACAGATCTCAAAATCATAAAGAGGCCCGAGGGAGCGCATTTCTCACTTAGGTTGGAATTCCCACAGAAGGTGGGTATAGTTCAAGCAGTTGAGTACTCTGCAGAATCTCATATCAAAAGGATTAAGCGGACTCAGGATGGTAGTAACCAAATTGCTCAACTACTTTTTTCCCCAACAGGAATATCCTGCAGGATTGAATTATTGAATGTAGGCGAGTATCCGGTTTTTCTTGCCCTCCTTCAGGCAGTGTTGGAATGTCTCCTCCTGTGTATTGAGCGGCCACCCTTGACTTCTCGGAGGGTGCACTCTGCAAATTCCAAAGTCTGGTATGATGCTGAATGTAGGGAAAGAAAGCGGGAATTGGTTAAACTTAGGGGAAAGTGGAACAGGTTTAGAGTTGCCCAAGATTGGAATGAATTTGTTCGATGTAGGAGGAGTTATGGCAAACTCCTCAGAGAAAAGAGGAGAGTGAGAGCAAGCCAGCTTTGGGCGGAAATACAAATGGCAGCACAAACTAATGATACAAAGACATGTTGGAAGCTAGTTAACAGCCGGAAAGTGCCACAGGGGAGGGCGAATGAGAGCTGCCTAACTGAGGAGGTGTGGGTGTCCTTTTGTTATTAAAATCTATGGGAGTGTAGACTTGGTCAGTACAGACTTGGTGGATGGGATGGAGCAGGTGGCCCTGGGTGAAAAGGAGTTCACGTATATTCCCCTGGTTTCAGAAGAGGAGGTGGCACAGGCTGTGACCAGGCTCTCTGTAGGTAAGGTGCCAGGAAGGGATGCGATACCACCTGAGCTTTCTAAAAACTTTGCGGCCTGGTGGATCCCCCTGCTGGCACAGCTGTTTACCTTAATCAGTCTTACTAAGGAGATCCCACAATCTTGGGGTATAGCTGTAATTGTCCTGATTTTCAAACAGGGCAACCTTCTGGACCCGACCTGCTACAGGCCCATCAGTCTTCTCCCTATATTGGGTAAATTGTACTCCAGAATAGTGTTGTCGGTGCTGGAGAATTGGGTAGCAATGGACCATGTGCTGAGGGAAGAACAAGTGGGTTTTTGTAAATCCAAGTCAACTATGCACAGTTGCTTTGCCTTACAGCACCTTTATAGACAAATGTCACTATCAGATGGGGGAACCTCTTTGTTGCCTTCATAGACTTCTCTAAGGCGTTTGATTCAGTGCACAGGGACCGGCTCTGGCTCAAACTTAGAAAGATGGGGATCCCTTTGGATCTTCTGGAATTATTGATTAAGGTGCATCAAGATACCAAAGCAGTGGTGAGGCTGAATTTGAGGAGGAGTGTTTCCAGAGAACTCCCCCTTCGAAGGGGTGTTAGACAGGGTTGCCTGCTTGCACCCCTTCTTTTCAATTTGTATATTGACAATTTGGCCCCCACAGTTGCTGGGGCAAACCCAACCCCACCGCATATAGGGGAAAGAGTACTTTCTTGTCTCCTGTACGCGGATGACATTGTGCTCTTCTCTCAGACAAGACGGGGCTTGCAACAGGGTATTAACAGTCCTGTATACTTATTGTCAGAAGAATGTGCTTAACATTAACCTGGGAAAGTCTAATGTAATGACCTTTGGTAAGGCACGGGTTAAGTATAAGTGGTGGTTGGGGGAACAAGAGTTAACCCCAACGCAACAGTATACGTACCTCGGAGTAGCTTGTTCGGCAAGCAATCGCTGGAATCTGAATAGGGACAGGCAAATTGCCAAAGCAAAGCAGATAGTGGGAGGGCTTCTCAGGCTATACCATGCAACTCCAATGGCCCCACTACGCCAGATGCTGGAGATTCTGGATACTAAGGTGGTGCCTAGCCTTACTTATGGAGGGGAAATAACAGTAATGGGGTATTCCAGAAGTATTGAGGTTCCCCAGAATCATTTCTTGCGAACGGTATTGGGAGTTCCCAAGGCAGCCCCCCTTATGATGCTCAGAATGGAGACTGGGAGGTTATCTATAGCTACCCATTTAACTCTGAGGTTCCTTGGCTTCTGGGAGAGCATCGTGGTGGGTGGTCCAGGTATAGCCTATAGCTGTTACCTGGAACAGAAGGGTCATTGTGGATCTCCTAAGTATCTGTGGGTAGAACATCTGAAGGAATTAGCAGATACAATTCCCCTACCGAAAGATAGTGAGGGGGTTCCAGACCGTAGACTTTCAAAACGGGAAATTAGAACAAGAGTGAAGTAGTGGGCCTTCCAAAAAGATCAGGAGGCCCTGGTGGGTAACAAAATCTTAACGCAATATCCCAAACAGAAAAGGGTGGTGGGGCTGGAGCCTTATCTAGAGCAAATCCAGGACGTGAGACTGAGGAGACTGGTAACCTTGCCAAGGTTCAACTTATTTGACACAGCGGAAGTTAGGGGGAGGAGGGAGCAGATCCCCGGAGCAGAGAGAATCTGTATTGGATGCCCAGAAACAATAGAGACCCTTCCCCATGTTTTGTTTCAGTGCCCGCAGCATACGGTCCTCCGGGAAGTTTGGATTAGCCCTATTATGCCCTTAGGAATGGAATCCCCTGAGGAGCGGTATGAAACTTTACTTGCCGAGGTAGATTTCCAACAGCTAAAATCAGTGGCAGTGTTTCTTATGTTGGTAGAACGGGCAAATAGAGATCTGTAGATAGGGCTGGTATCTGGTTTGTGATGTCTGGGCTCATGTCCCTCCCTCCTTTTTGGGCTCTACAGTATGTTATAATAATATATCTTTTTGTATCTGGAACTGTTTTGTTGTTTTTTGCATTTTGCGGTTCGGCCAATATTTAAAGCCCCCACATTTTTTATGCCTTGTTTACATTTTCCTAACTTTTGTATATTTATTTTTTATTAGTTTTTATTTTCTTATGATAGCAAATTTGCTGATTAATAAATGATGATTGAGAGTCTGTTTGCAAAAACTCTCCCAGCTATCTTCCAGGTATATTTTTTCCTTCTGGACCCCAATGCCATAATTTGTGACTTGTCAAAATTAATGTCAAGCTTATTTGTGGCACCGAATTTCATCAAATTATGCAGCTGATTTACCATTCTTCCTCTTGTTTGGGAGAGTAACACTACGTCATCAGCGTACATCAGGGCCGGAACTACTTGTTCCTTAACCTTCGGTAGATGACTCTCATCACACTGCAATACCAGGATAAGGTCACTCATAAAAAGATTGAACAGTAATGGGGCTAAAACACAGCCCTGCCTCACTCCTTTCATAATGAGCACAGGCTTTGTCAAGGACCCTTCCGTTCCCAGCCTAACTCTAGTCTCATTTCCTGTATGAATCCGAATTAAGAGATCTAACAGAGCCCTGTTAATTCCCAGCTGGTGTAATTTCCTCCATAGGAACGCCCTAGGAATCGAATCAAACGTTTTCTTAAGATTGATGAAAGCTAAAAAGAGATTTCCCCATCCTGACTCTAGTATACTTCACAATGACCCTTTTTACACAGACGCTCTAACACCCATAAAATGGGTGTTACATTTCATTATACATGTTGCAGGGCACCACTGCAAACCAATCACCATGGGCCCTGTGCACACATGATGCCTCCACCCAGTTCCTCTGGGTGGGGATGGGTGTTGGCCGGTGGGTGGGGAGCATTTCCCTGGATGGAGGTAGGTGGGGGCGTCTGTGTGTAAATGCCACTTTCGGTGGGTGTTGGTGAGTGTTTGCTCCTGGCCAATACCCATCTCCACCCACGGAACAACAGACGCCACTGCTGGCTGCTCCATGGGTGGGTGTGGGTGGAGATGGGTGTTGGCCAGGAGCAAACACACACCAACACCCACCGAAGTGGCGTTTACTGCTACTAAATTAGCAGTAAATGCTACTGAATTACTGCTACTAAATTAGCCTTCTCACTTTTATCACTATCGACCCTCCTCTCCCTAGTATGGTTAGATTCCAGCTTTCCAGGACTACTCTGCTGGTCCTTGCTTAGATAAACATCTCTACTTCAGATGCTGACTTTGGGCAGCCCAAAGTCTGATCCAATATCTCCATATCTGGGCTAAAATCTTCAGCATTCTCATCACCTGTAACCATCCTGAAAATTGAATTCCCCTTTTGTTCACCATCCAAGATGTGATAACTATCGGGGCATATTTTAACTAACTGCTCCAGGCTGCCATCTTGCAGAAATTTTAAACTCCTCCCTGACATACATTTTATTATCACTCATAACCTCCTAATTCAAAAGAATAAGTACAGGATCAACCCCTGATGACGGTGAGATACTAGAGTATTCTAATATTGTATCTCTAACATAACGCTTTGTATAAAAAGTGGCGATGAGGGGGGTGGGTGTATGTAAGCCAGGTTCATGACACTGCCCCCATGTCTCTGAGCACCCAACTGCCATCTGTCTCCACATGCCCTCCTTGCAGTATTTTTGCAGCTCCAGTATCTTTTGGCAAACCATGTCCTGCTGTCTCTGGTAATGTTTCTGTTTTAGTACTGGAATAACTTGGTTCCTATGTAGTTCAGCATCTCTGTATCGTTTGGTGTGGCCCATTGGCCATTTTTAAACTGGTTACAGGGCCCCCAGAGAGAAATGGTTCTTGCCCTTGATATTAACTTTCATAGTGACGGATAATGTCCTATTTTAAAAAGCTGCATTGTCCAAGAGAATGCCGCTGCCTTTCCGCAACTTTTTAATCCTGATCTCTCAGGGCAGCATCTGGCTAGGCTTGGAAGCAGGTTTTCTGCAGCTTGCTTAGCTGATTCGAGTTGAGCCATAGTTGTATAAAAGACTTAAGTAGGAGAGTTCAAGTCTAGTACCCTCCCTGTGTCTAGCGATCTCCAGTTTAAATAGTGGCTATTGGGTAATGCTAGGACTTCCATTCTAGGTGTCTGTGTGGTGATTGCAACTGCCTCTCGTGCTAGTGGAGAGGAGCTTACACCTGTTTGGTGGTGGTGGAATGCAGACTTGGGGCATTGGAAATTAAAGGTGACCTGCCCAAGGGCTGCAGTCCTGGCACTTCGTATTCGCTCCCATGACATATAAGACCTAGTAGCATTTAGTAAGCCAGATTGTGGCCTCAATTACAGTCTGGCTTGAGCTTTCTCCAGATCTCATTTGTACAAGGGACGCCCTACCTGTTTGTTCCCTTCCTGCGTTTTTTTTAAACTTAGAACAGTGACTGACCCAAGAACTCCATGAGCAAGAGGTCACAACGATGTGCCCGCAGCAGCCACCCCAGTCCTGACTCTGGACAGACTGCAGCTCCAATCCCCAACCTGCTTACGAGCACAGCCAACATGGATGTAGCTGTGAAGAGTCATGGGTCGTAGGCTAAAGAGCCATTTGTAGTTCAGGGGCCTTGACCTGAGTAGTGCTGCCTTAAAAATACCAGGAATTGCAAATAGACCCCATAGTATGCTGGCCGGATCTTGCCATTACTGAAAAAGTGTCTGTAGAAGTGGGGTGCCACTTGTTTTGGAGAATTGTCCTGCTTAATGCCTTTTGGTGAATGTAGCTCTTGGCCACTGCTACCTCACCACCTCCACAATCGCAGCACTACCTTAGATGGCCATGATCCTGTGATAAGGCCATCAGGGTGTGGCACCAATAAGTGCTTTTGAGTTTGGCCTCCAGTCCTCCACAGCCAGCCCAATCCTCCAGCATTATGGGACTTCTCCTACCTTCGTGGGTCCCCAAGCCAGTTCACACAACTCCAGAGAGTATAAACACAGATTGATCCCTACCTGATCCCGTATGTTGTTTGTAGATCCTCAGGCAGTCTTCCCTGCTTGTCTGTAGCTTGGGTTTGCAGGTCTCAACTTAAATCTCTACCCAGTGCTGCCTGGAGTGTTGGCAGGTCTCTATTTATTCCATCATGGCATGGAGCCCTGTTCTAAAGCTCCTCCTACCTTCACTATCTCCCCCCTCCTGACAAAGGTGCTCTCCTTTTATACCAGTCAGCAGGAGTCTCCCAGGTGCTTCTTATTAGGTGCTATCCTTTGTCAATTGCCACCTGCATTTCTTAGTGCTGGTGAGAGGCATGATCCTTGATTTAGACATAGTTCCTGAGCCTTTCCTGTTGACACCACAGCACCGTGTCACATACCTCCCCTCTCATGGAGAGGAGCCTTCCAACAAGGAGACCCAGCAACCCAGTCCGGAACCTGAAAGCGCTCCCCTTCTTACCCAAGGGACTGGCAAAGTCCACACCAGAGGGGAAAAAAGAAGAAGGGACAGCCCATCCTGTAAGGAATGGGGTGGAGCCTGATACCCTAGCCCTAGGACTCTGAGTTAATGCAATAGGAGTTAACACAATAGAAGGGGAAGAGTTGTTGAAACTAAAAGGGAGCATGGATACATGCTGGTTATCCACAAGTTTAGGCTGGAAGTTAGAAGACGGTTTTTAACAATTAGAACAGGGAAGTACTGGAATAAGCTTCATGGGGCAGTTGTGGGAGCAAAGAATCGGAATAGCTTCCAAATGGAGTTGGATAAACTTATGGCATGTATCTTGTGAGGAGTTTTTATTATTTGACGTTCTAGGACAAGGTGTGGGGGGGGGGGTGTCCCCCCCCCGTCAATACATGTTTTTGTTGTCGTTTCCGCCACTTTCTTTCTGTAGCATCAAATTTTATTTATTTATTATTTATTTATTTCATAGATTTATACCCCGCCCCTCCTGCAAAAGCAGCCCGGGGCGGCTTACAACAATAAAAACACAATAAAAACAATTTAAAACATCCAATATAACAATATTAAAACAGGGCTCAATATGACAAATGAGGTAATAAATAGTAGATCAGGTGGGGGAGCTAAAAACCCCTCACCCTCCCCTCCTCCCCTCCCCAAAGGCCTGGGCGAACAGCCAGGTTTTGCAACTTTGCTGGAATNTGGAATGTCAACAGGCTAGGGGCCAGGCGAGCTTCCTCCGGAAGGGAGTTCCAAAGGTGCGGCCCGGCCACCGAGAATGCCCTCTCCATTGTGACCCCCCGTGTGGCCCACCAATAAGTGTGTTTAAGTCTGGTTTCCAATCCTCTGGTACTCTGGGGCTTCTCCCACCTTCCCGGTGGTGACAATGGGGAGGGTGTTCTTGGTGGCCGCTCCTAGACTGTGAAATTCCCTCCCGACGGAGGCCCACCTGGCCCCAGACCTCCCCTCTTTCCAGAGACCATGTAAAACCTGGCTGTTGGGGAGGAAGATGGGGAGGGTGGGGGTTTGGTTTGCTCTTTTAATGTTTTTTTTAATATACAATTTTATGTATTTGATTTTAATTATTGAATTGTTTTATATTTTTGAACCTTGTTGTGAGCAGAAGGGAGCAGGCTAAAAATGACTCAAATAAAAAAAAGAATTCATGGGTTCCTAAGCCAGTCCATACAGCTCCAAAGAACCCTGCCAGGGACATAAGCACGGATTGATCTTACCTGCAGATCTGTATGTTCGTAGCTCCTCAGGCAGCCCTCCTTGCTTGTCTGTAGCCTGGGTTTGCAGGTCTAGGCTTTAATCCGTAGTTGCTGCTGCCTGAAGTGTGCGCAGTGCTCTGTTTATCTCGCTGTGGCAGGGAGCCCTGTTCCAAAATAAATATAAATACATATACACACCAGACAAGCAGCAGGAGTCGCCCACATGCTTTTTATTAGGCACTATCCTTTGTCAATTGGCAGCTGCATTCCTTAGCGCTGGCATGAGGCATGATCCTTGATGTCGACATAGCGCCTGCTCTCTTCCTGTCAGCAACACAACAACCTGTCATATGGTAGACGTTTGTTGCTAGCAAAGGATTCCCTATATCCCACTAGGCATACTTAGTGGTGTGTTGTATCCCAGCAGCACTTCCAGGTTCCAGCTAAGACCACAGCCAGTTACTGTGGGTGTTGTGTGGACACGTAGGAAGAGATGGCTCCTACCCTGTAGAGATCTGTCTAAACAGATGAGACCAACAGCTTGGAAAAAGGATGTGTAATTAGTTGTGCTTCAGCTGGGGAGCCAGATCAATTTAATTGGTTTACTCAAGGCCCCAGGGACAGTTTTTCCCAAGCGTTGGGAGGAGAGGAGAGTGTGCTGGGATGTTAAATGTATTGGTGTATTTGTAGCACTAACTTCTACACCCACAAGTAGTGAACGAATGAATGAGCTGAGCTGTGTGCACTGCATCGGCAGAAATAAATACGCCAAGCATTCTGGGGCTGGGGGTGGCTCTCTCCTGGGAGCACTAATAGCATATTGCTGCAACAGGAGGAATTGTCCCTGCTGTTCTGTTTGTAGTTCCCTTTCTGCATAAGGACTGGATCCATCGCTGAGAGCTAGGCCCACAGTGGCTGAGGCCCCAAGTCTGATTAAAGGGGTTCCCGGGGTTCCCTGGCTTTGATAACTGCCCATGGCTGTTGTGCTACTTGGGGATAGTTTGTTGTACTCGCCCTGTAGGGGATCTCCTGTGAGGGAGAGGGAGTAGTAGTAGTAATTTATTTATGGCATATACACCAAATAACACAAATACAAACATGACAAAACACATATAGTGGGACATGACCCACATTTAAAACAAGACACAAATAACAAACAAAATAATATTATACGTATGCAGTGGCCAAATCAAAATAAAAAGATCCAAGGCAAAATCCTGGAGTGTCTATTTTAGAACACACACAATTGCCTTCTTTTTTTACTTGCTCGATATACAAAATTAGCTCCAGCAAAAATAATATTATAATCTAAACTATCCAACAGAAATAGAAAAATCCACTAGGGGACCAAAAAGCCTTCTCTTCAGTCCAAGGACCCAGCAATTTCTCCCTTATTTGAGAGTAAAATGGACAGTATAAAAAAACATGTTCTAAATGTTTTCTAAAACATGTTCTAAATGGGTCCTTTTCCATCGACCCAGACCATGCAGTCTCCGTATTTTCCCAGTGCCTGTCAGCTGTGGGGGCTTGGATGAGATCAAGCCATCTGCAATTGAATCCTGACAAGACGGAGGTGATGTTGGTGGGCGAGGGCTTTGGGTGGACTTGGGGTTGGTTGAATCTCCTTGTTGAGGGGGTTCGCCCTCCCATGGTCTCTCAAGTGTGGAGTCGGGGTGAAAACAGACATGACGCTAACCACCCTTGGTGGTTATTTATGCATGTTGCAGGGCTGTATTGGTGCCCTATGGAGCCCTGAAACATGCATAAATGACCACCAAGGGTGGTTAAAGGGTGGTTAGCATCATGTCTGTTTTCACCCTGGGTGTGCTCCTCGATTTGCGGCTCAGCCTGGAATCTCAGGTTGTAGCTGTGGCGGGGAGTGCGTTTCAGCAGTTACATCTTGTCCAGTGGCTTCGGCCATATCTCTCAGACTCCGACCTCAACACTGTCATCCATGCCTTCATCACCTCGAGGCTGGATTACTGTAACGCGCTCTACGTGTGGCTGCCCGAGAAGCTGGTCCAGAGGCTGCAACTGGTACAGAATGCTGAGGCCCATCTCCTTA
>QEPC01009812.1:193974-224019 GCA_003113815.1 Sphenodon punctatus | reverse complement strand
GGGGGGGGGGGTTCCCCACATATTGTATTTTTAAATTGTTTTAAAAATTTTATACTGTTTTTATTGAATGCTGTTCGCTGCCCCAGGCTGCCCTGAGGGCAGGAAGGGCGGGATATACATTTTAAATAAATATAAATAAATAAATAAATCCTCAAGCTCATTCAAATTACAGGGGCATGCCTCTTAACAAAGCAGAGTCCAGTGTTTGAAACCTAGCTGATGAATATGCTCTATGTAAATAAAACGCTCTTAAAGAAGTTGCATATTTAGCAGGGCCCAACAGCGGGCCAAATTTGGCATACAAAAAGGTAGATTTAATTGTCTGTATATTGGCATGGTCTACTTATAGAGATAAATCACTTAATCATTGTTTCCAGTGAGAAGGCATGGGCAAAGTAGAATCTCTAGTCAGTTCAGAAAAACCAAAGATTTTCAAAAGGTCAAAAATACCTTTCCACCAGTTATAAGACCCGTTTCCACTAAACGCTGTCTGTTCTTTTAGACATAGCGCAGGCAGTCTATTTGCATCCATTCGTCTCACCTTGTCCCAGAACAGCAGGGCCCTCTCTTGGGCAACAACTTGCAAGGGCAAAAGCCCTAACTCAAGCCTCATCAGGGCTGCTGGTAAAGAGTTTTGCATGGCATCCAAAGAATACCCCTCATGAAAAAATTCTGAAGGACTTTGATTTTTTTTATTTAAAGAAATATATGTAATTTCTGCTGCGAATGGGATCTGTGCAATAGATTTAGCTTTGAAAACTCTCAAAGCTAGAGTGGCATCTGATTGTTTAGAAGAGCATTAAAATCTTAATATAGCCACAGCAGAAGTTCTTGCTTTTATGGACAATAAGGAAAGGTGTTTATGCCAAGAACCATTTTGCGTTATACAAATAAATAATTTCATTTTATTTAGGCATAGCTTTAGCCATTTGCCAAAAAAAAAACACTATAACACACACAGCATCTCAACAAGGTTCCAAAATAGCCTAACACATACAATGTTATGACAAAATGGCCATCATTAATCCAGTATCCAATAAGATCTCCTTATAGTAGGAACGCATAGATACAAGTCTCTTTATAGTGAGAACACATATGATACTATATTGCAAAATAATCTCATTGGTGTAATCAGACATGATATCTAATAAGATCCCCTTATAATGGAACAAATAAATAAGGGCATGTCTTACAGCATCTAGATTGGTATAACTCCAGGTCCTTGCCGTTTGCGTCCCAAAACTTACTAGGGAGAATCGTAGTTAGCTTATGGTTCAATTGCTGCTTTCCGTTTTTGGGAGGCCAGCCATACAAAAGTTGCAAGAGCAACCACGTCCTCCTTTTTAAATAAGGAAAGAAGCCCCCTATACTCCTGGCCAGGCTCCACATACCACAAGTCATCAAGAAAGGGCTGAAGCCAGACAGCCCTGAGATCTTTATAATAGGGACAGAAGAGCAGGAAATGCTCAATCGTTTCCATCCCTCCTTGGGGGCAAGTGCGCAGTCGTTTTGCGTAAGAGACCCTCTTGTATCTCCCCTCCACCACCGTGGTCTGGATCAAGTGGAAACGTAGGAGAGTATAATTCCTTTGCAGGATGCGGTTTGATAACACATCCAAATACGCCTCCAACCCCCAGATAAGCTTAACTGACCCAAGCCAGGGAGCAACCCTCCAGCTCCTTGTAGCCGCCATGTCGTCTTGCCGAGCCATATCTCCTATCCTAACCTGCACTTCTCTTTTTTAATTCCCTCTAGAGGCCTGCCTAAAAAATGGGCAAAGGAGAAACGTTGACTCTGGATAAGGTACCCGAGCCATGGGTAACCTCGAGGATCTGAATAAAGTAGTTCCTCGTAGAGGCATAGCCGGGGAAGCAAATTCTCTTGTAACGAGAGCAATCTCACCCAATATCTTATAAAGGCAAGTTTGGCATGTGACTGGATAGAAAAAACTCCAGTCTCTGCCCTCAGGACTGGCTCCGGGACATCCCTCCCCACTTGGAGAATTCTGCGCAGGAATAAATCCTGGGTTCTCTCCAAAGGTGGTGTTATAGGGTGGGGAACGCGTTATACACATACCCAAATAGGTGTATGAGGATACCAGATTTAACTTTTTTTTAACCAAAGCCCCATGTATTCCTACCAATCACCTTGCCAAATGCCATAATATGTGGGGGGGGGGGTTTAGTATTAACTGCCATATCGTTCTCTTTACAGAACACTTTCAAATAGCTTAAGCACCTTTGGAGCCCTGCAGCAGTTTGTGAGAAAAAAAGATGTTGTCTGCATACAGAAGGAGCGATACAGGATAGTCTCCTATTTTCGGGGTGGGGTGGGGGTGTGTGTTAAATTAATATTTTTAAAATTGATTGCAAGATCATTCCGAAAGAGATTAAAAAGGATTGGCGCAACTATGCATCCTTGGCATACATCTGACAGAACAGGAAAGGAATGGGATAAATGGCCAAGATTGTTTAGGTGGACTTTTGCAGTCGAGTCATTGTGTAGCTGTATTAGCAGCTGTAGCAGTGGCTGGGAAATTCCCATAGAATCTAATTTTTTCCATAACAGGGAACGGTTAACAGAACCAAAAGCACTAGCAAAATCGATAAATGCTACATACAGTTTACCTCTCCTTTATGTGCGTATATTTGTCCAGAATATGAGTTATGACTACAGTTTTCTAACGTGGACCTAGCTGATCTAAAACCAGATTGTTGAAAAACAGTCCGATTATCCCTTGCTGCCCAATCATCAAGCTGATCTTTGATAAACTGAGCAAATATTTTCCCCATAATGGGGAGCAAACTGATGGCTCTATAAGAGGAGGGATCCTTTCTATTTCCTTTCTTAAAGATCAGGACGATTATACTAGTGCTCCAACAAGCAGGAAACGTTTGTTCACGAATCAGAATTGTAAAGAATTTATCCAATAATGTCAGCCCACCAAATGGAAGCTGTCAAAAGCAATTCTGGAGGTAAGAGATCCATACCAGGGGCCTTACTGGCCTTCAGACATTGAATCAATTGAACAACCTATTCAGGTGTTAGAATAGCTATAAGATTATCAAAATCAGCCGGTACAATAATAGACCAGCGCCAATTGGTGGCTAATCTGGTTACACCCACTAAATATATTGGCAAAATGCCTTATCCATGCTCTGCTATCAACACTAGATGCACTAATATTACCACTAGTAGCATTCCTGGAATTTTGAGATATTATTTTCCAAAAGGACTTTGATTCCTTACATTCAGCTGAACATAGAAGCTTGTTCCATAGCAATTGCCCATATTCCATTTTCTTTTTCTTAATGATGGTCTTATACCTGTCTCTTATACACATCTAGATGTGTATAAGAGACAGAGGTTAATTTCATCAGACGATGAAATCAAATGAAGATGATCCAGCAACCAAATGACTGTTGTTGCTGAAGAATTATCATAAAAGCCACATCGCTTGCATAAGTCCATTTTTTCCTTATTCTGCCAGTAATATTTTCATTTGGCATGTTAGAAGTTTCAGGACTACCAAGAAGCTTAATCGCCAAAGGATTGTGCGGGCTCTCTGACCTAATGATAACTTCAAAATCCTGGCAAAGATGAAACTTTTCATGGGGTAAGATTATATAATCAATAACAGTGCTTCCTATAACTGAATTAAAAGTAAAATCACCCACCAGATCCCTAGGGAACCTGCCATTACATATTAGCATGTTGTTTGAGACTAATAACTCCTGCAAGCTCCTCCCAGCTTTATTACAAACGGAGTCCCTAGACAATCTATCGGGGATATTCTACTGGCCAAGGACACTAGCTTCAAGATCGTTAGATGACTGAACACCTATCCTGGCACTAAAGTCACCTATAAGTAGTAATACAGCTTCGGGAAAATGAATTTCAAGTTGCTCAATACCTTCTTGTAAAGAATCCCAACAATTACTCTCATAGTACTGAGAAGTATCAGGGGAGATGTAAATGTTTATAATAATGTATACAAACTGCGAGGAAAGAACCCACCGTGTGACTACCCCTAGCTTGAATTGGGGCAAAAGTCTTTCCACATTACCTTTTTAATAGGGTTCAAAAAAACAGTCGCCACCCCACCAATCGGTCTTCCCTTAACAAAAGCTTTACTGGCAGGATTGGTAAAGACTTGCGCATTAAGTAAATTCAAATGCCCCAAATCATTATCGGAAAGCCACGTTTCCTGCAGGCATAAAACATTATAATTTTTCAAAAAATCCACATCCAAAAGCTTAGTAAACAAACACTCGATATTCCAAGATAATATATGCGCATGGGGGGACCCTTGGGCAGATAGTCAGCTTGAATCGCCATCTGCCAGGGCAGATGGACTCAACTGTCCATTCTCTACTAAAATTTCTTGGCCAAAGCCTTGAGATGGCACTAATATATTCAGATCGCTGGCTACAACGTCAGTCACATTGTTTGTTAAAATACACTTAAAAACAGAATTAGACATAGCATCCTTGCGATTGATATCAGACAGGGACTTCACCAAATTCTCACCAGCCCTACAGGTAGTTGGCTCTATGTCTTTCATTTCCTTAATGGAGGCAGCTGAATCAATTGTGCAGAATCCAACCACGCTATTGGTCTCATAGGCTGTATCTAACACCACAGTGTCAGCCTGGCAGCTTACTGTGGAGGACAATACTTCACAACCTTGCTGCATGCAAAATTGAGAGCCACCTATACTAGAACTATTAACTTCTGGATCAACAAGCAAATATCTACTTACAGGCTCTATATTATTAGATATTAAATTACTTGATAGTGTCTGTATTGAAACATCCTTTATCCATGGAACATCTAAATGGACAATGGGCACCTAGTCTACCGTGTCAATCTCATTATGAAGAGAGGACATTTTTGAAGGAGCACTCTCCAATAAATGTTGTTCCAGAGCAGGGCACGGATGGGCAGAAAAATCCCCAGAGAAGTCCCTACTTACTGGGGCACAGAATTCCTTATTAACACACAAAAGCAAGGCTCTGGCTAAAGTATTTTCCGCTTTCCTTACAAATACACCCTGTCCTTTTAAATAATCATTGTACTTTCCAAACTGCTATAAAATGAGCGTGCTATAAAAGCCGTAGTGCAACACTGAACTGGTACCATTGCTGACCCTGTGCTCCTTAAGTGCTCTCCTGCCTGACAAAGAGGCCTCTCTGTTCTGAGCTGCATTTCCTCTTCATTAAAACCCCTAACTGAAATTTTCTGAGCATTACAACTCTGGGGGGAGGGAGCGTTTTAGGCTCTTTAGTTCCAGGTGTTGATGCATAAAGAAATTCTTAGATTAAAAAAACAAACTTCAATTTAAGAGAAGAGTTAAGGCTCTTACAGATACAGTCATGCTCCAAAAATCATGTAAATTCTAAGTTGAGGTTCCTGCCTTAACTTGTGCACCATGTAAGCAGTAAAGGGATTGAACTGTCTCTCGTATTGTGCTCGCTTGCAACTTAGGCTCCATGCCCCCATATTTTGCCTGGGTCTTTCAGCCCCAATTCTCTTCCTCTGCAGGTTGGGACAGCAAGCTCCTCCCTGCCCCAGTATTGTGTGTTTGATCTCTGTCTCCACTATGACCACAATTTCTCTTTCATTTATAGCTCCTTTCTCAGGCAGCATCTCAAGTGCATCTATTCACTCACTGTGATTAAATGCAGGGGAATATTTGCCCTCAAGTCATGCAGTGAGATAGTTTATTATATTGTGGGTGTAGGAGAACTGATGGTAATACTGCTGCTTGCAGTCAGATTCCCCTGCTTTGTTCCATACTGCCCCTTGCTCAGTAATCACAAAATCATCCCTCAGTACAGCCCTGCAACATGCACGATGGGTGAGTGATTGGTGGGTTATGAGTGGGGAGACACTTGTCTAAAAACACCCAGTGTAGCAAATCTTTTAGATGTGCATTTCAGGCACCTGCACCTGCCCTCTTGTTCCAAGACTCTTAAACATGTTAATATCAATGCTGTCTGTACTACCAACCCATCTTTGTGGAGGAGTACTAGAATATTACTCGATCACAGCACAGCCTCAATTTTACAGACTAGGGATCTCACCAAGGCAGGAAACAGCAAGGTTAGCCTTGTCTCCCTAATGTTTCTAATCCCAGTATTTAACCAAATCTGACCCTGATCATTAGAATCTGAATGTACACTACAAGTAGCCTCTGCTGTCCACATTCTTCCCATTCTACCTAACCCAAATGTAAGCAGATGGGGGAAGGGGACAACAAGCTCCCCTTGTTCTCCACAGCTTAAATGTTTTCCCCCAACCTGCAGAGGAAGAGGATTGGGACTGAAAGACCAAGTCGAAGTGTGGGTATATGGAGCCTATGTTGTAAGCAAGTGCAATATGTAAGACTGTACAATGTATTTATTACATACATAGCATGCAAGTTAAGGCAAAAGTCTTAACTGACAATTTCCATGCTTTTTGGAGCATGGCTGAATTTGTAAGCGTCTCCACTCCTCTCTTGAACCAAAGGTTTTTTTGATTCTATAATTTCCATGGTTTTTGAAAGGGAAATGCTCTAAATCTCCCTAACTACAGCAGTACCACCATGGGAAAAATAGACTGATTTTGGTAGGGCTTTTAGCCCTTCCTCATCAATCTGCTCCTAAGCTTCACAGGGGGGCAGCAGCTGCCTCAGGCCACCTAGAGCAACAAATATCCTTGTGGCGCTCCTCAGGAGAGAGGCCAGCCAGCCCGCTGAACCTGTGCCGGCGTTCTGCACATGCGTGACATAGTTTCACAAGTTCACTGTTGGATAACATGGGAACTGCAAAACGTCCTAACTTCAAAACTACACAATGGATTTTAAAAATCCCAACTCATGAAATGACTAGAATGCGCACTTTCCAGGCAGATAACTGTAAACACACTTTTTTCTGTCAGCAGCTTTCAAACTCCTATAACTCAGCCATTTCACAACAGATCTGTCTGAAATTTGGACCACTTTTACCCTTACCCAACACTTATCGTCCCTGCAAAATCCACAATGATAGGATGTCATCTTAATTTTATAATGAGTAGAATCTTTGTGATTTTTAACAGAGTGCAACTCTCCTTAACTACAGAGCTGCTCCCACAGCTCTGTAATTCTGTCTCTGTGCATCCTGAGCCTGCCTTGTGTGCCCTAAAGCTCCCCAGAGTAGAAACTGGCAAGAGGGAAATCCAGGGGTGAGACCTGTTCTGTTTATACAAGTTGCAGAATTAGCTCAAGAAACCTGCCCCCTAGATGGCCAGGTGTATGAGCCCTTTTCAGTGTGTGCCATAGTACAGTGGTTTATGCTGAGAATGGAGACAGCAGGGATAGAGGAGCTCTTGGGGGTGGGGGCAAGAGTTGTAAGATCATTGACTGAGGAGTGGCATTTCTGGGCTGTCTGACCCAGCCTGGTGTTGGCTCCCTCCAATATCCTGCATGGGGGGGCTTCAGGCCGACTGTCACCAACAGGCTCAGGAGGCATGGGGATTGGGGGAGAGCTGGAAGGAATGGGAGCCTTGGGGAGCGGAGAAGTGTCCTTCACTGGGGAAGTACAGCAGAGTCTGTTGAAGTCAAGTTGAATTTCTCCAGCCATGTTTCTTCTTAAGAAGACTTGAAGGAAATGGACCTCTAGATGGAGAAAACTGATGTTTAGATGGAGCACCAGGTTTCTACCTCTCCGGGCCCCTTCCCTCCTCTTTGAAGGAGAGTCACAGCAAGGAAGAGACTGTGTGGAGGGAGGTGGGTGTGTGTGAGAGAGATCCTGTCATTTCTGACTCTTGGTGGGCTGGAGCCACAGAAACCCTCTGGCCTACTTAATGGCCTCGCTGTGAGACCAGAAATGGTCTCGCTGACGGGGTATATATACTACAGTATTTGAACCACATGCTACCAAGAAATAATGAATACTGATACTTTTAGCTGGGTAGGTAT
This sequence comes from Sphenodon punctatus, assembly GCA_003113815.1. Lineage (NCBI taxonomy): Eukaryota > Metazoa > Chordata > Lepidosauria > Sphenodontia > Sphenodontidae > Sphenodon > Sphenodon punctatus. The sequence continues at coordinate 216,074 of QEPC01009812.1, read as the reverse complement.
ACTCTGTACACCTTACAAATTTGAGTAATCAGGGTTCCAAATTCTATTTATCCAGATCAAGAAGCAATACATCCCCATAGACCTGTGGCTGGGGAAAACAAATTAATTCTACTTATCCAGAGATTTGAGTTGTGCAAGTTCTACTTAAGTAGATTCCACTGTCACTGGTTGAGGCTACTGTGGGGTGGGAGAAGTTCCTCTCTGATCCCCTTTAGACTAGTGTGTGGCCAAAGCACTTTGGCCTTAGTTACACAGGAAGCACTACAGTTGAACAGTCTAGGGTGCATGTGGTCTTCAGCGCCTGAGCTGGTGAATCTTGGCTGGCAGATGAACACTGGGCCAGTCCTTATGTGGGTGATGCAGCCAGCATGTCAGCAGCATCTAAAGCATGTTGGGGAGCCAGGCTATTCTGCACTTGCACCACCCTTAAACCACCCTAGCAAGGCTTCTCCTCTCCCTCCTGTGCTTGCTTGCTTGCTTGCTTTTTCTGATGCCCCTACACAATCTACCTTATTGTCCAACATGAGTGGTAGGGTTCCCCCCAACTGTGACCCCTGCTTCTGCTTTTGCCCCCCCCGATTAGCTTGCTCTACTCCCCATGGTGTAGAGTTCCAAGGGTCTATTACTTCAGACACCATTCCTGTAAAGTAAGCTGGCTTCCCCCAATGACTCCATTCTGATTCATACCCATTTGGGTTTGGGGGCCAGTCAGAGGCCCTAGTTCCCCCTACTGGTCTGAGCTTTCAAGATGATGGCAGCTGAGGCTCTCATTGCAGTCAGAGCTACTTGACCTGCCCCCCTGACACCACCACCCCTGGCCAAAATGGCAGTGGGATGCACCTTCTGCTGCTGCTCTTCCCCCCTCCCCCCCCGGATCATCACCCTCCCGGTCATGCTGCATTAGTGCAGCACAGGAATTACTTAGAGAAAGTCAGATGAGACAGTATCCCATATGGGCCACCTGCCTGTTAGGTAGCCACCTAACAGGCAGGTGTCCCATCTGGGATACTGCCAGATGTTTGCCTGCACCCGCAACCCGTCCTGTGGTCCCTGCTCACAGTGTCGTCCTGGCGAGTGCTGTGCCCACATGACTGCTTCTTGTCAGGGTGCACGTAGCCTCTGTGTGCATGCAAATCTTCCAGGACCATAGAGTCCTGGGTAGAGCACCTAGAGTGGTCTGGGGAATGACTGTCTTAATGGTGGAGGGGAATGGGCAGTTCAGAGCATGTCTGGGAGGAATGCCTGCCTGTCTGCCCGGTTTGTTGTGTAAAATCTGCAACTGGTGGCTGCATGGGGGCTCCTTGGAGTGACTTCAAACTCCAGCACGCTAATCTCTCATCTGTTAACACCCTTGGTGGAAGCTGATTCTGAGCTGGAGTTGGGGGGGACAGGCTGAGGCAGGGGGTGTTCATTGGTGGGTGCAGCTGCATCAGGGGCCATGATAAGAGAGACTTCATTTGTCTCTGGGTGCATCAGCCAACCCTTTTGCACAATGCCATGTAATTTCTATGGAGCCATTCAAAGTTTCCTTTATGTGCAATATTCAGGCCAGAGCTAGAAGGGGAAAGGCATATTGCATTAAGCCTAGGACAGGGGCAGCAGAGGCTGTGTCTGATGCTGAGCAGTTTGGGATTATGTTGCACCTACATGGACTGTCCTTTTCCCTGACACTGGGTCCTGTTTGATCTAGCTAAGTTTCTGGGAGAGGTGCAAGTACTTGAGCATCTCCCTGCACCCTCAAAGGCTGCAGGAGTTCAGAGTAACTCCCACCTCACCCCCATGTGCAACTATGTTCAGTAATGTAGAATTCAGTTCATTCTCTGTAGAATCTTACTGGAATCAGAATGGGGGGGAGATAAGGACTCTCTCCCTATCTCTTAGCCCTTAAGGTTTTTCTAACTGCTCCCTATCTGCCCTCTGCTCACTGACAGGGCAACCTTACTTGCAGCCTGCCTCCCTATCCTTGCAGCCTATCATGAGGGTGATAAAGGGCCCTGGGAGCTCCATGTTCCACCTTGAGTGGGCACTGAGTGGTCTTCATCTCCTCCCTGTTTACAGTCACTTTGTTGGGATGCAGCTGTAAAGAAGCACCTTCTGGGAGATGAAGGCCTTTGCAGATCCTGACTGACCAGGGTTTTTTTTCCCCCCCAGCTGCTGCTAAGAGAGGCCCTGTGGGCAGCAGCAAGTTCTGCAAGGCTGGGTTAGTGCCATACTGGTGCTAGCAGCAGAGGCAGGTGCTGCAGCTGGAGTGGGGGATAGCAGAAAACCACCAACCCTCTCACACAAGTTGGCTGGAGGTAAGGGGAATGCCTTCTCCCTCCCAGCAGTCACTCGTGAATACTTATTAATCAGAGGCTGCCATAGAAAGGTGCCTGCCCTGGACTTTATTTTCTGCTGCCTTGCCAAGGGACCAACGGAGCTCTCTGTGCTGCAGACAAGACCAGTGGTGTGTATGTTTGAAGCGGGTTGTTATGTCTGGTCTGGCCAGGCCTTGACCCTGCCCGGAGCCTCCTACTCAGAGTCCCTGTCTGCACACATTGGACTCCTTTCACTTCCCTTTTTGCTGCTTCTCCTGCAGTCATCGGTCTGCTCCAAGATTGTCCAGCTGCTGGGCCAGAACGAGGTGGACTATCGCCAGAAGCAGGTGGTGATACTGAGCCAAGACAGCTTCTACCGCGTTCTCACCTCGGAGCAGAAGGCCAAAGCCCTCAAAGGCCAGTTCAACTTCGACCACCCCGGTGAGCGGTCCCTGCCTCGGGAGGAGGGACAAGGCTTCGTGCAGGGTTGGGAATGGCACTCTGGCAAACAGAGATGCTTGTGTAGTTCCATTTTGAGATCGTCCCCTCCAAAATGCCAGAGCCCCACCTCCTAACTTCTGCACTTCCTCTCTGAGGGTATCGTTTGTGGAGGGAGGCTCTTGGTGCAGCCTGTTGTCCTGTTCTAGACCTTGGTGTATCCAGTTAGGGACTAGTGAAATAAGTTTTGTTTTTGCCCCAAGAGGTTAACAATCTCGATATTCCTATTCATTCCCTGCTTCAGTTGAGCTACTCCAACAGACCTCAAAGCACTTTGAAAATGCTGTGCACGAAGCGTGCTTGGAAAGCAGCTGCATCTGGAGTGGAGTACCTAGCACTCTGCAGGAAAGAGGAAACTGACCAAGAATGTTAGTCTTATTAACTCCTTAAAACAGGGACCATGGTCACTGTGTTTACCTATTGACAGAAATAGGGAAAACACAGTGAACATCAAACTTTAACATCCTTAAAGTTTGAAGGAACTGGATATGTTTAGCATAGCAAAGAGAAGATTAAGGGGAGACATAACAGCCTTCAAATATCTAAAGAACTGCCACCAAAAGGATGGCAAGGTAGTGTTCTTGATGGCTACAGAGGACAGGACTCGAAACAATGGGTTCAGATTACAGGAAGGTAGATAAATGTCAAGAAAAACGTCCGTAGAGTAAGAGCTGTGCAGCAATGGAACAAGTTGCCTAGGAAAGTCGTAGGTTCTCCATCACTAAAGGCTTTCAAAAAGTGGTGGGACAGTCCTCTGTCAGGGATGTTGTAGCTGTAGTCACCCTGCATGCAAGCAGAGGGTTAGACTAGATGACCCTTGAGGAACCTTCCAATTCTGATTCCTCCTCTCTTTTAGTCCCCAAGAAGAGCCAACAGGGCCTCCTTCATCCTACTTGAGAGAACCCAACCACAAAGGCCAGTCTCTGAGATCTTACTTTTTGTGCTTGAGGGAGTTGGGGTCTCTGACCACATGCTGGGCCAGCTGTGTCAGGGAGGTGCTACCCAGTGCAGCAGTGTTTCTGGGAAATCCGCTCTGAGCTGGTATGCAGGTGGTCTAGTACCCTTTTGCCCCTGCTAGGTGAGGCGTCAGGAGACCCTAGAGCCCTTGTGCAGAAAGATGGGAATCTGAGATGGCGAGGGCCACAGCTGGGGCCATGGAGCTCCCTCCATTGTGAAGTGCTTTGGATGAGGGCAGTGCCAGTGACCGAACTTGTCATGGATGAAACAGGTCATGGAAAGAAACCTGGTGCCAGGAATTGTGTTGCTGTTCTCTGTGTAAATTTGTGCAGCCCCATTGAAACCACGTGCGCCACTAGGAGGACTAGTCACCTGTGTCCCTGGGGCCTTGGGCAGCTTCCTGCCATACGTGACCTGCTAGCAGTGCTACGTTCCATTGCTGCCTTGGCCCTGTGTAATATCTCCTCTTTTCTCAGATGCCTTCGACAATGAGCTGATTGTCAAAACACTCAGGGAGATCACGCAGGGGAAGACGGTTGAGATCCCTGTCTATGACTTTGTCTCCCATTCCCGGTAAGGCAGCTGCTCCCACCTTGCTCTCTGTCTGGGGTGTGGGACTGCACCCTCTGCTTATTGTGTTCCTGGGGAATATCCAAATAACTTCCAGCTTGCAAAAAAGGACCATCTCTCACCCAGACACTGTAGAACTGAAAAACCGACACCCCTCACCAAGGCTTGTTTCAAGGAGCTGGTTAAAGCTATTGAGTGTTTGGGGGAAGTTTGGAAAATGCCAGCATGCCTTTAACTGTGCCCCGGGGATGTGTGTGGTGGTTCCAGTCTGTGGTCTTCAGAGTTGCAAGTGGCTGCTTCAGTCCTTGCAGGTGCTCCGGGTGGAGCTTGTGGATGTTGATGCATGTGTGCTGACTTGATGCCCTGACCAGCCCACAGCAAGTAGGCACTGGGAGCAATTGTGAGGGTTGACAGTGGCTGATTAGATCCAAAAGGCTGGGAATGGCTGTCCAGTCTCTAATTTCAGGATTGCCTTGTAATGTGTTTGCTAGGGGTTAGGGGAGGGAGGAAGAGGCTGTGTGGCTAGTGAGTCTCTAGAACCTTCTAGGGGGTGGGAGGAAAGGTAAGGCCACAGTCCAACAAATAGCTTCATTGATGTAATTCCACCTTACTTTGGTTGTACTCCTTTTTCGTTTGCATGAACAGAGCACTAAACCAAAGTAATTGCAGAACAGAATTTTGTTTCAAAGTAACTACGTGTGAACTGGTGGGGTGAAGGGGCTACAGCTGTGCTGTCCGGGGTAGAGACCTGCAAGCAGCACTGCTGATCTCTAGTGGGATTTGGGGGGGGCATCAAGGAAGCTACTTCAGTTTAGCTGTTCATTTGAGTGAAGTAGCTGCTGTGATGTAACTATTTTGACTTAATGCTGTTTGTCAGAATGTAACCTAAAGTTCCTGTGAGCACACAGAGCCCCAAGGGTGGGGATGTCTGCAGTCTGGCTTGATTCTGACTCTGAAAGGCCACATCAGTCCAGCTGCTTGGGGTAGGGAATGGTGAGGAAGGATGTCTTGTCTGTGTTGCTCCCTCCCTTCAAGCTCTTACCTGGCACATCAGGGGTGTTCTTTCAGTCCTCTTGCTACTGGGGTAGGGTCTACAGACCTTGCTAGGCTGATGGAGGGGCCCATAGAGTTCAGAGACTGCTGGGGGATCCAAACCCATGTTTCCCTTTGTCCCAGATCAGCCCTTCACACCTGTGCATTGTATGTGGCAGGAAGGAGGAGACGGTGACGGTGTACCCAGCAGATGTGGTGCTCTTTGAGGGCATTCTGGCCTTCTACACTCAGGAGGTTCGAGACCTCTTCCAGATGAAGCTCTTTGTGGACACTGATGCTGACACCCGGCTCTCCCGCAGAGGTAAGGCTGTGTTCAAAGTCCGCTCCTGCTGCGTGTACTAGGGGGAGAGGCAGGAGGGTTTTGCATGCTCAATGTGAACATAGGGGAGAGGTCTGTTTTATCTGGTCCAAGGGAAGCCCCCACGCCGCAGGTGCAAGGATATCCATGGCACAGCTGAGATGGGCATCTGTCATGGACCCCTGCCTTTGTCTCGGGTTCCCTCTCTTGCGTCACTAAGCAGGGGAACCTGAGGGATTACACCCTTGCTCTGGATGGAGGCTTGAGGCAGAGGAGGAGTATGCTCTCGCCCCTATAGCCAGCACTATGCCTGTCAAAATGCCTTCTGATATCTCAAGGGGCACTCTGCCTTTGATCCAGGTACGTCAAAGTTCATAGAGGTTTCCTCCTGGAACATTACCCTGCATATGGGTTCATCAAGACAATTTTTAGGGCTGTGGTGCTGGGGAGCGTTCCTGGTTCGGATCCACTCTAGGTCCCGGCTCCGCCACCCCTCGCTGAGCTGTTCTGGCAGTTAAATAGCCCAGTTGGGCTCTCCCAGCCAGGGTGCCGCCTGATGACATCATGGGCTGTTACAGGGATACCCCTGGGGAAGCCCATGACATCAGAGTTGATGTCGGGGCTATTTGTGCCGCTGTCCATCTGCTAACAACTTCTCCGGGGGGTGAGTGAACCCTGCCTCTGGTTACGTGTGCTGTAGCTGCTCTGGGATACCTCCTGGGTCTGACAGCAGGGCCGTCATCCTTGCATCGCAGCATCTCTTTGCAGTGGCTCAGTATGCCCAGACGCCCACCACCTCCAAGCCCACCCATCACGTGCCCCAGCCTACCCTCCAGAAGGTGGGTAGGTAATGGACTGAGTGAGCAGGAGTCTGAGGGAGGCAGGTAGGGGTCTAAGGGAGGAAGAGCTGGGGGCAGGATGGATTTAGGTACACATAAGCTCCTTGGAGTGGTGCCAGCATCATTCCAAGAAGCTTTGATAGATCCCCCACCGGGGGATACGAACCTTTTGGCTTGTATCCCCTGATAGGTTTGTATTGATTCTTAACTATATGAATCGTCCAAACTGGACAACTCGTGTTGATACGAATTCGAGCCACCCACCCCTAAGCTGTGGTGGTTGATGATTTGATTATTAGGACTGTAGATAGCTAGGTTGCTGGTGGCCATGAGGACTGCATAGTAAGTTGCCTGCCTGGTGTAAAGGTAGCGGACCTCGCATGTCACCTAGGTAAAATTCTGGAGAGTGCTGGGGAGAGCTGGTTGTCATGGTACATGTGGGTACCAATGACATGGGAAGATATAGGCAGGGCCCTGAGGAAGATGTACTTTCACAGTTGTAGCACGGAATCCCTCCCACAGGGAAATTCCCTGTGGAATTTCCCTGCTTGGGTGACATCACTGCATGCAAGCCTCTGATTGGTTTGCATGCAGTGATGTCACCCATGAGTCAGAGGCTTGCGTGTGGTGATGTCAGCTGGACCAGCATCCCTCTCCCCAGCCCAGCCTGCTCAGGAATTCAGATTGTGCTGGGCTGAGGAGGGAGCTGTTGTGAACTGGGACAGTTGGGGCTCCAGAGGGGAGGAGGGGCGGGAGGCAACCCTCCTGCCCAGCCCAGTTCGGGGATGGGGAGGGAATTCCCAGAGGTGGGGAGAGAAGGGAGGAGAATGGAGGGACTCAGCTCAACCTGCTCAGCAACGGGAAAATCCTAGCGCAGCTGCTGAGTTTTCCCTGCTGCTGGGCAGGCAGAGTGAGTTGAGGATCAGGGGGTGGAGGAGATCACGGGGATACTCGCGTAGCCGGTGGAGCAGCTGTGATAGCCCAAGCCCAGCGTATCGGGGCCTTCCTCTGTGGGCACAGGCCTGCTATGTCATCAGGCTGCACCTGCAATGGAAGACCCTGATGCACCAGGCTCACTGGTGAGTTACTGGGCCATGGGAGGGAAGGCAACTCCCGAACAACCCTCAGCCCAGCCCTGGGGAAGGAATGGGGGTGGGGGGCCCTGAGCCAGGGGACTCACAGTGGGGGGGAATGGGGAGGGCCTGTAGAATCGCAGACTCTCATGGAATTTTTAAAACTTTTCCATGGGAGAATCGGGGCCCTGGATATAGGAGAACCTTTTGCGGAAGGTTGAGCCTATACTGATGGGATGGGCTTCACCTTAATCAAAATAGAGCCCAGCTGCTTGCGGAAAAATGTAAAAAGGGGAGAGAACAGTTTTTAAACTAGAATCCAGGGGAAAGCCGACAGGTGCTAAGGAGCGCGTGGCTCAGGCTGAGTCATCTTCAAAGGATACAGTTAATTCAGAGGAATTAGAGTATCCTAATATAGAGGATAGGAAAGAAGCCGATAAAGCTCGGGTGGAAATCTGTACAGAACAGACCAACTTAAATGATTCCAAAATAACTGAAACCATTACTTATAACAAACAGAATAAGAATAAAAAGAATACATTTAAGCATCTATATACAAATGCTAGAAGTCTAAAAAGTAAGATGGGAGAATTAGAGTGTTTGGCACTAAATGAAGATCCGGAGCGCTCACCCAGGCCCGATACCCCTGTGGCTCACCAGGGCCATTGGTCTAGAAGCCCGCCTAGGGCATGCTGGTACCAGCGTTATAGCCCTGATCGTTGCACAGTCGGTTCTCGCAGGCGCCAGGACAGCCCTGTCAGGCACCAAAGCTACGTTACCAGAGTTCCCCAGACCGGCAATTCAGCCGCTTCAGATCTCCACCCAGGAGAGAAGACTATAGGAGCAGATCACACTATAGGGATCCCTACTCCCCATCTTACTATCATTGAATTGAATACTGTAGGAGGGGAGACCACAGAGGCAGATATTACCCCTCCAAGTCTGAACCGAATAGGAGAGCTTCCCCTCAAGCACATGCTATACCCTGAACCTTGCCTCATTTCAGCGACAGTGCAAGACCCGGCTGTTCCGCCAAGCCTTTGGTGAGGGGGGGAGGGGGGTTTTTTATTGCTTTTATGCCTCCCTTTTATGTATTTTATATATTTTATGTATATTTTAAAATATTTTAATTTTTGTAAGCCACCTCGAACTGCTGAGGCAGAATATAAATAAGATATAGACATAATGGGAATCTGAGACCTGGTGGAATGAGGATGACCAATGGGACACTGTAATACCAAGGTACAAAATATATCAAAATGACAGAGTAGACTGAACTGGTGGTGGAATGGGTAGTGTTATGTTAAAGACAACATTGAGTCAAGCAGGATTAAAATTTTATAAGAAGTGAACTGTACTGTGGAATCTCTACGTATAGAAATTTCATGCAAAACGGGAATGTGTATAGTAGTGGGACTATACAATCAACCCCCTGATCAGGATAGGGAGACTGTCTAAATCCCCCAGATTCTAGCCCTCCCTCCCACCCACACTGCCATCCCCTCACTGACCCTCCCAGCCTCTAGACCTACCAACCACCTTCTCCCCCCAACCCCACTAGGAACTCCTACCCTTCCCCACCCTCACTAACCTGACCCAGCCTTCCCATGCCCCACACTACTCCAAGTCTCGAAAACCCTTCACGCAGCCTCTCCACTCTCCTTTGCCCACCTCTGCCACACCAACCCCTGCCTTTCCTAACAAGCCTATGTTCTTAAGCCTGGCCTCACTAGTACCCCAAGTCTCTCCCTTCCCCTACAAAATATCACTGTTACGCTGCTCAGCATTGTAGTGTGGTAACTACAGATAATTCCTCCACTGCATCGTCTCTATAAAAAAAACATGGAAACTCAATATTTAAGGCTCTTACAAATTAATTCCTGCACTAAAAAGCATGGAAATGCCTCACCCCCTCTTTTCCCTATATCTTTTCATTTGGGTTTGGGAGAATGGGACAGTTGAGTACTTGGAGGCTATATAGGGAGAAAACAAGGTTGATGGATGTGAGATCTGTACACACGGACAAAAGTGGGGACAGTTGGAGAAGTGTTTTCTTCGGGATGGGGAAGCCAGGTGTTGGGGGAGTATTTGTGGAGAACAATGCAGAGAAATGGGTGGTGTTTGTTGATAAGCAAAGCTGCAGAGTAGGCAAAGCTAGGGAGAGGTGTATGGGTATTGGGAGGGTCATATATTCAATCCTCTATCTAGCCCCTATCTAGCCAACTAGCCCCCACTCTGTTAAAAGTGAATCCAAGATATCTTGAAAATATGATGTGCTGTATCTCTGATAGGGAAAAAGTAAGGGTGGGTGTGTGAAATGCGGAGAAAAAAATCCAGGAGAGGAGGTGGAATAACAGGGAGGAAGGTTATAGGGAGTGGAATGACAATGAGACGGCTATGGAAACTGGGTGAAATGGTAGGAGTGTGCCCCGTGGTATCCTTCCACTCTTATGAATCACTTAATTCACTGAGAAACTTATCATTCCACCGATTTGTCATGGCATCCCTCTTGTAATTCCACCTAGTTTCTTGCTGCTCCACCCTATCCTTCCTTGTCATTCCAACCATTCCACTTGCTTACCTAGGTGCCTTCCTCATTATTCAACACCCTCATTCCTTCCAATGGGTATTCCATTTTATTAATTTTAATATGTTCCCAACTTCATAAACTATATAGCACTGTTCCCAGCTTTGGTGTTGCCTCCAACCTGCAGAGGAAAGGTATTGGGGCTGAAAGACCTAGGCAAAGTGTGGGTGTATGGAGCCTAAGTTGTAAGCGAGCACAATATGTGAGACTAGAATGTCTTTACTGCTTACGTGGCATGGAAGTTAAGGCGGTAGCCTTAACTTACAATCTTCATGCTTTTTAGTGCATGATTGAATTTGTAAGAGCCTTAACTCCTTTCTTAAACAGTAGGTTTTTTGAATACTGAATTATAATGATGATGGGTTGTTAAATTTTGCTGTGTTCGTATAATTATTGAATACTATAATGGCATGTCTGCTACTTGGTGAATATAATATACTTGACTTGAACAAGTAGGTTATGGGGACGTAGCTTCTTACTGTCAGTAGCTGGGAGTGAACAACAAGGAATAGATTGCCCATTGGGACCCGTTGGATACTTTTCCTAAGTGACCAAGATTGACCACTGTTTTATTTATTTATTTATTTATTTATTTATATTTTAAAATTTATGCTGCCCCCTCCTGCCTTGGGCATCTCGGGGCGGCTCACAGCATATTAAAAACATTTTAAAACATTAAAATAAACAATTCAATTATAAAACAATATAAAAACCCATCCCCACCCACCCCATCTCCCTCTAGAAAGGCCTGACGGAACAGCCAGGTCTTACATTGTCTGTGGAAAGAGGGGAGGCCGGCAGCCAAGCGGATTTCTGACAGGAGGGAGTTCCACAGCCGTGGCGCAGCCACAGAGAACGCCCTCCTCATAGTGGGCACCCGGGGGACCTTGAGAAGGGCATCTCCGGCCGACCGCAGGGGCTGCTTCAGGTCCTGGAGGGTGAGGCGTTCCTGCAGATAGGTGGGGCCCAAGCTGTTTAGGGCTTTAAAGGGCAGCATCAACACCTTGAATTGGGCCCAGAAGCCTACTGGTAGCCAGTGCAGGAGTCGAAGCACCAGTGTGATATGCTTGCGTCGGCCCATCCCTGTCAAGAGGCGGGCCACCACATTCTGCACCAGCTGCAGCTTCTGAACCAACACCAAAGGTAGCCCCACGTAGAGCACGTTGCAGTAATCCAGTCTTGAGGTAATAAAAGCATGGATGACTGTGGGCAGATCTGAGTCTGAGACATACAGCCTAAGCCAACACACCAGATGTAATTAGCGAAATGCTCCCTTTGCCACAGCCGCCACCTGGGCATCCAGGCGGAGCTGGGGGTCCAGGAGCACCCCCAGACTCTGGACCTTAGAAACCAGGGGAGGGCAGACCCCATCAATGATGGGGGCCACCACTCCCTCGGCCCTCCCCACAACGATCACCTCCATCTTGTCAGGATTAAGCCTCAGGCAGCTCACCCTCCTCCAGTCCCCCACAGTGGACAAACACCGGGTAAGCACCGAGACTGCCGGGCCTGAGTCGGAGGGAAATGAGAGAGATAGCTGGGTGTCATCAGCATATTGATGACAACTCACTCCATACTTCCTAACAACCTCTCCCAGAGGCTGCGTGTACACATTGAGCAAGAGAGGATAAGATGGACCCCTGCGGTACTCCACACGTGAGGCCCTGTGGGGGAAGATGAAAACTCCCCCAGCACCACATGCTGGGTTCTCCTGGCCAGGAAAGAGCGGAACCATTCAGGAACAGTCCCGCCAATCCCTGCCCAGTCCCACAGGCGAGTCACCCAACAACTCATGATCAATGGTATCAAATGCATCCAAGAGATCTAATAGGATCAGTGGAGTCGAACGACCCCGATCTAACTCAAGGGAGAGGTCGTAGGCCAAGGCCACAAGCGCAGTTTCCATGCCATAACCCGGACGAAAACCCGACTGCGAGGGATCGAGAAAGTTAACCCAGTCCAAATGCCCCTGAAGCTGCTGAGCCACCACCCGTTCAATAACCTTCCCTAAATTATTTATTATTATTATTATTATTTTAAAAATTTATACCCCGCCCCTCTTGCTACAGGCAACCCGGGGCGGCTAACAACATCAAAGATAAACACAATAAAATATCATAAAACATCAATAAAAAAGAAAATTAAAACCAACCCCCTACCCACCCCTCTCCCTCATCCAAATGCCTGATGGAACATCCAGGTCTTACAACTCCTTTGGAAAGCTGGGAGGTCTGGGGCCATATGGGCCCCCACCGGGAGAGAGTCCCACAGCCACGGAGAACGCCCTATCCTACATGGGCCCCCCAGAAATCCAGGGGGACCTCCAGTGTGGCGCCCTCCGACGACCGCAGGGGTCAGTCTAGGACCCGAGGAGTGAGGCAATCTCGCAAGTAGACAGGGCCCAGACCATGTAAGGCTTTATAGGTCAAAACCAACACTTTGAATCTAGCCCAGAAGACTATTGGCAACCCGTGCAGAGACCGGAGCACTGGTGCAATGTGCTCCCGGCGGCCCAGTCCCACTAAGAGTCGAGCCGCCGCATTCTGCTGCAGCTTCCGTGCTGTCACCATAGGTAACCCCATGTAGAGCGCGTTACAGTAGTCTAGTTGAAAGGTGATAAAAGCATGGATGATTGTGGCCAGGTCAGGAAGCGAAACCAACAACTGAAGCCACCGCACCAGATGTAACTGACGGAAGGCACTCCTCGCCACAACCTCCACCTGGAGATCCGGCGAAGCTGCGCGTCAAGGAGCACCCCCAGGTTCCGTACCTAGGACGTCCGTGGAGGACAGATTCCAGATGGGAGCTGTCACTTCCACCGACTTACCCACTACCATCACCTCTGTCTTGTCAGGATTCAATCGCAGTCGGTTAGCCCTCATCCAATCCCCCACAGCTGCCAAACACCGGGTAAGCACTGAGACAGTCAGGCCTGGATCTGTTGAAAATGAGAGATACAGTTGGGTGTCATCTGCATACTGATGACACCTCACCCCGAGCCCTCTAATCACCTCGCTGAGCAGCTGCACATACACATTGAACAGGAGAGGGGACAAAACAGAACCCTGCGGAACCCCACACGAGAGGTCTCGGTAAGATGAAAAATAATCACCGAGCACCATGTGCTGAGTTCTTCCGGCCAGGAATGAATGGAACCATTCAAGAACAGTCCTGCCCACCCCCGCACTGTCCCGTAGGCACGTCACCAACGTCTCATGGTCAACGGTATCAAATGCTACTGAAAGGATCAATAGGGTCAATCGACCCCGATCCTTCTCGCAGCTGAGATCATCTACCAAAGCCACAAGTGCGGTCTCGGTGCCATAACCCGGACGGAAGCAAGACTGAAAGGGATCAAGATAACCGATGCAGTCAAGATGCTTCTGGAGCTGTCGTGCTACTACCGATTCAATAAAAAGGGAAGGTTAGAGACTGGCCAGTAACTGGCAAGGGCGTCAACGTCCAAAGATGGTTTCTTGAGCACGGGCCGCACCACCACCTCCTTGAGACAGCCTGGCACCCCGCCCTCCCTAAGGGAGGCGTTGACTATCCCCGCCAGCAACGGCCCCAATGTCTCCCGGCTAGCCTTAACCAGCTAGAACGGGCATGGATCTAATTCACAATAGGTGACTCAAGCAGTCCAAAGAGCATCCCCTGCATCTGAGGGCAACACCGGCCGAAACTCATCCCACAAAACTGGACAAGGAGGGGCTTCTACTGCCTCTGACCCGTTCCCTGCTGAAAAAGTTGCATCAAAACTGTGGTGAATTTGAGCGATTTTTATCTGCAAAAAAGTCCACAAACAAATCACAGCAAGCATTTGATGGTTCTATGTCCAGCTGGAGGGAGGCCGGACTGACCAGCCCCCTCACCACCCAGAACAGCTCAGCCAGGCGGGACTTAGCGGACGCAGTGAGGGCAGCAAATAAAACCTTCGCTGTCCGCGCCACAATGGCATAGGTACGTAACCAGACTCTATGCTACAACCGGTCAACTTCAGTACGTGAATGACGCCACTGTTGCTCTAACCGCCGCCCTTCCTGCTTCATCCGCTGCAGCTCCCCAGTATACCACCGGGAGCTGCGTCGTCGGCAATTTGGGAGCAGACGCCTGGGGGCTACGCAGTCGATGGCCTCCGTTACACAGTATTCCACCTGGACACGAGGTCAACGAGCGGCCATCGAGGTCAGAGGAAACATCCCCTAGATGTATCTGGAACCTTTCAGGTTCCATAAGCTTTTAGGGGCGAACCAACTTAACTGGTTCCATACCCTCCTGGGGGCCGACCATGTGCCAGGATATTTGCCCAGAGGAGATAATAATCCGTCCACGACAAGGGCACCGCTGATACCTCCCCCACCAACGGATCCCCCGCCTCAAGGCCTGTGCAAAATAGGTCCAGGGTATGTCCTCCAACATGTGTGGGGCCCACTACTCTCTGAGACAGGCCCATGGTTGCCATGGCGGCCATGAACTCACGCGCCACCCCTCCAAGACTGGCGTCGGTCATCCTGGGGGACTGCAAGATCACTTCCGACACCAGCTCAGTCAGTGCGTGCAGGAAGGCTGCCGTACAGGTGGGTTCACGGTATATCAGCAGTATCCCCACGCCGTCTCCAGCCAAATCCAACCCCAGATGGAGACCCTCTATACCCATGATAGATCACACAGAGAATCTCCTCACAGGCCAGGTATCCTTAAAAATAATGGTTACACCACCATCCTCATCCCTCCAGTCACGGCTGATGCTGCACAGAGTAACCAGCCGGAACAAGATCAGCCAATATAGGCCGTGATTAATTGTCCAGCCCTCCGTGATACATGCGAGGTTGGCCACCTGGTCCAGGATCAACTCCCGGACCACAGTTGACTTAGCCACTGACCTCGCATTTATCAGCATCAAGCCAAGACCAGGGGCCCTCTGAACCCCAATCACCTCACCACCTGCCTGGGGGCCAGTGAGCAAGACAGAAACACACCATCTGTCCCGTCTCGCAGGTCGAACCTGCCTCCCAGAAGAACCATAATTCCCCTGGCCCAGAACGACCCCTATGGCTGCAGACACCCTCCCCAATCCGCTCCACCGCCCCCACCCCCTGGAGGCCATCCTGCCAGCCCCCCAAGGGAGATCCCCACCCCCCAAAACACCCCCCCATCCTCCTCTGCCACTGGAGGGTTCCTCCCTCTCAAAGGGCTGCACCCCTCCCTCACACCGAGGGGGTCAGCCCTTCCCTCACTAACGCAGTTCCCTTGTCCTCCTCCCTCAAAAAGGAAACACCTCATCCCCACTCTAATCTCCCTTAAAACAGCAAAAAAGCCTCCCCTCCCTCCCTTTTCCCCCCCCCCAATCCTGCCAATAGCCACGCCTAAGGGCCGGCCCTTAGGTGCACCGCCGGTAGGCGGTGGGCCGCTTTTGGCTGCGCCAGGCCCGGAAGTCCTGGCCGTGAACCCTGGTCCCGCCCCCCTCCTGCGGCTGGGGTAGGGGGGAGTTGGTTCCTGTGGGGCCGGGTAACACGGCTCTGGGAGGCGGCTGGTTGGTCCGGCGGCAGCATCAGCATGTGGAGTAGCGGCGGTGGCACCAAGGTAAGCAGTGGGGAGGTGGAAGGCAGCGGCTCCTCCTGGAGCGGGCGGTGGGCCGCTTTTGGCTGCGCCGGGCCTGGAAGTCCTGTGGTTATCTAAGGGGTCCTGGCTGCCACTATCACGCCCGTCCCCATGAACGGCCCCCACAAATGGCCAACGCCCTTTAGCGTCACCCTTTGGCCTGGCACCCAACAGCTGGCACCTTCAGGGGCCAGCCTTAATATAACTACCTGTTGGAGACGGGATGCTGGGCTTGATGAACCATTGGTCTGACCCAGTATGGCACTATTTATGTTCTTATCCTAGACTCACACACATTAAACCTCTGGGCCAGTATCTATAATCTGGGCTGACCCCTGGCAAGCAAGTCCTCCAACTTGAGCTCGGAGCAGGCAAACACTCCGAACATTTCCAAGGGCTTAGCCATAAGTCTGCTGAGGGAGGGCTGTAAGTAGAACTAGTCCCTGAATTACTGCATTGCTCCAAAAATCTGACCAGGGCCCTTGTCTTGGCTTTTAGTAGGCTCCTAGCCTCCAGGAAGGTGCATGTGCGGGGCACGCAGGAGGCAGATGACTGTCCTAGGAGTTCAGCTGCCCTGGTGACTGCCAGGCCCGCACTAGCTTCCTGCAGCAGATGCTGGGCAGTTCTGGGGAAAGGGGCTTCCAAACTGTCAACTAACAGTTTCTCGCAGTCTCTTTTCCTGTCGGAGCTACAGCCATCTCAAGGGGGTGGTCCATAAGACTCTCCTGGCAGGGATTGAAGGTTGTTCTCCTGCAGTCAAGGCTGGATCATTGACCTCTCTCCATGACCTCCCAACTACAGCCTGGGAAACACTAGCCAAGTGACAAGGTCTGCAGCCTGGATGGAAAAGGCTGCTGGCAAGACCTGTCTCAAAGACATAATGTCACAAATTGGAAGCAGCTCCTGTTCTGCTTCAAGCCAGCAGCTGTAAGTGCTGTTCTGTGAGCTCAGCTTGGGTGCTGGGATGTCCATTCAGTGGGAGTGAAAGGGCTTCAGACCTACCAGGACTCTGAAATGATGATGTCTGGCAAGTTCCCCCTGGTTTGAGCACTTGGTGCTATCTGTCTCCCAGGCCAGAGGTGACCTCTGAACAGGTGGAGACTTGGACAAGCTGATCCAGCTGTATGCGTGACAAGAGAATAGAGCACAGGAGAGACACAGCTTGACTGATTAGCACCCCCAAGAGGCTACACTGTTTAGATCAATGGTTAACCATGCCCACTCCCCTTTTGCTTTTTTGTGGTAGTTAAGACCCTTCTCCCTCCGCCCCCACTCATAAATACACCTTGCTCCCTCTCTTCCTCTGCCCCTTCCCATTCTCCTGTTACTTCCCCTCTCTTTCCCTCTTGTTCTTTGGCTTCTCCACACCCCTCATTGTTTTGGAGATTTCTCATTCACTTAGTGAGTGTGTGGCTCTAGGTGTTTGCCAGCTGGGATAATTCTTGCACCCCAGAATAACTTCAGTGCCTCTCTTGCAGAGCGAGCCCTCCCAGTTTGAGAACCAAGGAGATCTGGCTCAATCATCTTCCCCCTGGTGGTCTTTTAAAGCCCTGCAGACAGCCAGTGAAAGAGTGGCTCCTTCCTTAGTGAAAAAAGATGGGGGGAATTGGTCTTGTTGACAGTTTTAAGGAACTAGCCATGGGTTCCCCTGTTTTATCTTCATTTCCAGGTAGCTTCAGTAAGGGTTGAGCGAGCCCCAGTAAGAGCCAAACTCTTAAGTGCTAGAACACAAGTGGGCCACCATGGGCCACACAGAATCTTTTTCGAAGTGTTGTGGAGCAGAGCATTCTACAGTGGGACAGAGGAGAGGGACACATGCCACAAGCTATGGGGGAAGAGGAGGTCTGCCTGGAATACTTGCCCCCCCCTCCCCAGGAGTACTCCCCAGGAGTACTTGTGGCTTTGGCCCAGGCCCTGTATAGTCTCCGTGGGCTCCTCAAGTGCCCCTTGTTTCCACGGGAGAGTTTTTCCACTGGCTTTTTAAAAATCTATTAAAGAGTTAGGGTTATAGGGATCATAGTAGTTGTGTTCCTGTAGGAGGGGGAGCTTCCCATGGATTTCAGATGGCACTTGCTGGTGGTGGCTTTCCCTGCTGTGATGGCATCCTGGATGGTGGCATGTTTATAGGATGCAGGATGAGAACTACCATACAGGTTGAGATTCACAGGTCATTTTCAGACAAGACACTCCCCACCCACTATACATGTTGCAGGGCAACCAAAAGGCAACACTGCAGCCCTGCAACATGTGTAGTGGGTGAAGAGCGTTTTGTCTGAAAATGCCCATAGACCATCAAACCCAGGCCCCATCTCAGGTGGTGGCCAAGACTCAGTGCTTCAGTGGCTTGTGCCCCTGGGGCACTGGAGGAGCAGGGCTTGGGGGCAGAGGATAAGTCGCACAGTTCTTCTGCATTGTACCCCTGCAAGGACAGATGGGGTTCTGGAAGCACTGGGTGCACATACTGCCTGCTGCTGGCTTGGGCCATCAGCTTATCACATACAGAATTGATGGAATTAGAAAGCCAAATAGGGGGATTGTGAAACAATAGTAGTTGAACATATCTGTGGGAGGGTGTTAGCTCTGCCCCAGCTCAGGGGCATGTGTGATCTGCTATGGAGTAAAGCCATTCTGGGGCTCCCCTGGTATTGTCAAAGTGACAGTGGTGAAAATGTTCATGCAGAGGAATAAATCCACAGTAACGTAGTTGCCACTTGAGAATATAATGTGTAAATGCCCCTTGTTCAGGCGTGGACTGTGGAGGCTGGTGTGTGTGTGTGTGTGTGTGTTCTGGGTGGAGCATTGCAGACTGGTGCCATCATCTCCTGACCCTGTTGTGTTTCCCCTGGCAGTGCTACGGGACATCAGTGAGCGTGGCAGAGACCTCGAACAGATCTTATCTCAGTACATCACCTTCGTCAAGCCTGCCTTTGAGGAGTTCTGTTTGCCAGTGAGTAAGGGAAGTAGTCCCTGAAGCTGCCAGGAGATCTGGGCTGTGGGTTCTAGTCCTGTTGTAGCATGGTGCATCCTGACTTGGGGCGGAGCTTTGCCAGCCCACACCACACTGGCACATGTCGGCACGGGAGCTGCTGCCTTCTGTCTAGTATGACCAGTCCCATTGGCTGCAGCAAAGAACCCCCCTGCCAGTGAACAACTTGTGCAGTCCCAGCTGCTTCTAGCCCCATGTAGCTTTGCTGGCATCCACCCACAGCACAGTGGTCTTAGATCTGCTGCTGCATTCAGTTTAGAGAGCTGCTGCGCTTCATAACAGGGCTTATGAAGCGCTGGCATGTGATTCTCACTCCCTGGTTGGCAGTGGGCCAGCCTGTCTGTGACCAAGACGGTCAGCCCCAAATTCCTGGAATGGGAAGTGAAGCAATGCCGGGCGAGATTCTCTCATCTCCCTGTGGGTGGCCAGCGAGTGAGAAATGAGCCCAGCCTCTCTCTCTCTACTGCACCATGGATATGGAGTAATGTGATCAGCTTAACAGAGCAATGGGACAGATCTGCTGGGCTGCAGTGGAATCTAGTCTCTGTCAGGACGCTCCGTTGTGCTGGGAGTTGTACAGGCATGGGGAATGGGGGTGGTGCTTTTCCCCAAGGAGGTTTGCCTTAACGGGCATGATGGGAGGACGGAGATGCCCTCTTCCCCATTGTACAAACAGGGACTGAGACTTCTCCCAGGTTACGTGGAATCTGTGATCAACTAGGAATGGAACCCAAAACCCCCGGCTTGTAGCCTAGAGCTTTGATGACAAACCCATCTTCCCTTGTCTGTCTCCACACACGCCTAGTCCGACTTTCCTTCAGTTACATTTATTATCTAGCAGCTCTAGTATTTTATAGCTGCTGAACTAAACTTCCCTGACTGTTTCCCTCTTCCAGGGGCAGCTGTGCAGTAATCCCACCCCCACCGGTTCTGTAGCAGCAGTGAGGCTATGAAATGCCCCTGCTCTGGCTGTGCAGAAGCGGCATGACATTTGAGGGTGCTGCTGGCCTGCTTCGTCCTGCTTCCCAGAGCAGGCAGGAATTGGCAACTGGTGGAAAGCACATGGCAAGGGTGGGAGGCAATTTGTTGGGTGACTGAACTCCATCGCAGCCAGTTGGATGTTTGCTCTGCTTTGAATCCCGTGTGACTCTCTTCAAAGCCAGGGCCTCTAATAATGGTGCTTTTCCTCTTCCTGGCAGACCAAGAAGTACGCTGATGTGATCATCCCCAGAGGAGCAGACAACCTTGGTGAGTCAGGGGAGGGAGGGGTATCACGCAGTAGTGGTATCATAGCAGTGCTATGAAGGCTGATGGGAAAGCCAAAGGAGGACAGAAACTGGATAGTCATGATGCCTGACACTGAGTGCCAAGACTGCAGTTGGTTCCACTCCACTGCCCCGTCAGGCATTGTCCAGTGTAGCCTCACTCAGCCCTTGGGGCATGGAAGGTTCAGGCTGAAAATGGTTCCCCAGAGCAATGCCAAAAGCCAGTCCCACATTTGGGGTGCATAACACACCCAGCTGGGGCCAGTGTGGGGGACATCTCTGCAGGGAAAGAAGGGTTAGCTGAGTGTGTAATGGGGGCAGTGCAAGCTCCCCAACATCACTCTCTCTCTTGCCAGGGGTGGAGGCCCTGAGGGTGGGGTCCAAGTTGCTTATGTCATGGAAATGTTACACTGACCCCTTAGGAGATGGTCCCCACAGACCTCTTGGATGGTCACAGCATTCAGCCCCATTGAATGCAGAGGGGGCTTGGAATGAGGTAGGCATTTGGCCCGTGGCTGGCAGTGGGACCCTTCCCTGCAGCAATGCTGGCTGCTAGCCATAGTCCCATCATGCAGAGGCACACGGCTAGACGCTAGTCTGCTTCCCTGGCTGTGGGTTCCCTGTAGATGCTGAAGCTTCTCTTCTCCACTCAGTGGCCATCAACCTGATTGTGCAGCACATCCAGGACATCCTCAACGGAGGCCTCAGCAAGCGCCAGCCTAACGGCTACCTGAACGGCTACATCCCACCCCGCCAGCGGCAGCCCTCCGAGTCAAGCAGCCGGCCACACTGACCGCACGCCAGGCACTGCCACACTCTACGTACTGTGTCCATTCACCCCCCCACCCCCATCCTCACCCTGTATTTAAGCCCCCTGCTGCGGGGGTGGATGCCTCCTATATGCTGCTGGTGGTGAGAATGGTGGGTCTCGCTGGCTGGAGCAGCTGGAACCCCCCCTCTGAATACAGGCACGCTCTCTTCTTGCGTGGCTGCAGGACAGTGTTGCTCTCTGCTGGAAGGTATTGCCAAGCCTGCTGTCCTCCACACACCCCACCTCCATGGTGAGGGGGAAATGATGCAGCCAGACTGCTGGGAATGCCTGGTGCATTCACGTTGGTGACCAGAGCATGCAGCAGCACACCATGACCCAGGCAGGCTGGCACACAAAGCACCTTCATCCCCATTCTGCCACGGTGGCCTCTATTGCTGCTTGCTCTGGGAGAAGGACTGCTTTGTCTCTGCTGGGAGGCGGAACCCCTACCCTTCCTGATGCTGCGCTGCAGGGCTGGGAGCTGGAATGGGCTGGCCTTGAGGGGGTAGGCTCCGCAAGCATCTATGAGGGGAAATTCTCTGAGCCCCACCAGCTTGGCTGCTAGCATTTTCTGATTCTGGCAAATGTCGGGCGCGTTGGGGGCTTTCTCAACCTGCCCAGCCTTTTCTGAGTTCAGTTCACAACCTGCGCTGGGAGCTAGTGTCCGACCAAGCCTGTTAGTTTCCTTCCCAGGGGTGAGTGTCAGCAGCAGGGCTGGGACCCAGCAGAGCAGCCAGGCACATGTGCATCCCCGAGGGCAGTTACCTCTTTGGATTTGGATCCTCCCATGAGGTTGGCTGCTTAATGCCGAAGAGGCAGGTGTGGTGGTGGGCTGCACTTGGGGAGGGGGCACACCACAGTGCTCACTTTGGACTATGGGGCTTGGGTTCCCAGCACTTGCCTTGTCCAGCCTGCTTGGCCTCTGCTTGGCTATGACTCTAGCTGGCTGGGATTCTGCACACAGCCTCTGTCCCTGAGGCTGGCTTTTGCCTCACAATGGCGGTGCAGGATGGTGAAGTGATATTCTCTTCCTGCGCAACCCAGGCCTGAAGTGTTAGAAGCTCGGCCCCTGGGCTTCCCCCCCCCCAGAAGGGGACTCTCACTATTCCATCCCTTGCCCTCTGGCTTAGGCAACAGGCTCTGTTTGGTCTGTCCCATTGTACCATTTTGTTGCTCTTCTCCAATGAAGGGAGGAGGTGGCGAGACAATTCCCCAGTCAGCATTGCTGGAGCAAAGCCATCCTCCCCCCGCGCCCCCCCCCCCCC
>QEPC01009812.1:175635-193958 GCA_003113815.1 Sphenodon punctatus | reverse complement strand
CCCCCCCCCCCCCCGCCCCCGGTGGAGCCTTGCTGCTCTCTCCTCCTGGGTCATAGCTGCCTTTCTGCATGGAGGCCTGGTGGTGGCTGGGATGCTGGCTCTCAGGAGGGGTTGATGGAGAGGTCCTCAGGGCTGTGCTCTGCCTGTGGTGCTGGTTTTTGAGATAAAGTGCTGAACTTTCTGTCACTGTCAATAAAGATGGAACAAAAGGCTCCTTGTGCCTTCTTACACCTCTGTGCATGCTGGTTTGGGGGAGTGTTCAGGACTGGGGCTTTCCTGCACGTAGTTGCTCACAAGTCTGGGCTGGGGCCTGAGCCTGTTGCAGAGAAGAGCAACTTTTGGATTTGCAGCTGTCTAACTTTTCCGTGCCCCACTGCTTAATCAGACTGCAAGGGACATATGTCCCTTTGTCCATGGGCCAGGGCCCTGTGAATTCTGTACTGCTGCTGCTTTTGTACTGCAGCCATTTTTGCAGAATTTTACATTTGAGCGAATTGTCTCTTCAAGCCCTGTGAGCTAGCCAATAGGAGCACCATGAGCTAGCTAATGGGTTGCTAGCACTATTACTGATTGGTTACATATAGTCCAGATCCACAAGGCTTGATGTTATAGCTGTACCTAAAGAGGAGCAACCCACACCCACTCAAGAGGAGGAAAGAGCATTCCTGCTGGGGTCTGTGGTATTTTGTGAGGTTTTTTAAGATACAAGATGTTCATATTTCCATGCATAATTTGCAGGATTTGGTTAATTTGCATAATTTTGCTTGCAGAATTCGTGTTTCTTGGCTGCAGGATTTGATTAATTTGCAGAATATACGGGGCCCTGTGGTGGGAGGCACTTTTGCAACTTAAATTGGCTGTTTGGTCCCACCAGACAATACAGAAATGTTAATTTACATTAGACTTTCATATTCAGTTCTCCCTAGAGTCTGAGTTACTATAGTGCCATGACAGAAGCATTGTCCAAGACCTTACAGGCAGGGGGACCTATGTTCACTACGGTTTTCCCCATTGGCAGCAATGGGGAAAATAATTCATGCCATACTGGGTCAGACCTATGGTCCATTGAACCCAGCCCCTGTCTCTGATAGTGGCCAATCTTGGTCGCTTTGAAGAAGTACCCAACAGGTCACAATGGAGTGATGCATTCCCTGTTGTTCACTCCCAGCTCCAGACAGTAAGGGGTTACATTCCCCGAACCTACCTGGCTAATAGTTGTTAATGGACCTATCCTCCAGAAACTTGTCCAATACTTTTTTTTTAAAACCCAGCTATGCTACTGGCCTTGACATCGTCTTCTGGCAACAAATTCCACAACTTAATTGTGTGTTGAGTGGAAAAAATACTTTTATTTGTTTTAAATCTTCTGCTTTTTAGTTTCATGGAACTGTCCCCTAGTTCTAATGCTATTTGAGAGGATAAAGTAATTTTTCCCTATTTACTCATTCCACACCACTCATGATTTTACAAACATCTATCCTATCCCCTCTCGGTCATCTCTTCTCGAAGCTGAAGAGCCCTACCCCCTCTAGAATCTCATCATAGGAGAGTTGTTCCATACCCTTGATCATGTTTATTGCTATTCTCTGTACCTTTTTTATTTCTACTATCCCATTTTTGAGATGGAGTGACCAGAACTGCACACAATACTCAAGGTGCTGTCGCACTATAGTTTTATTTTCTATCCTTTTATGAATAATTCCTAACATTCTGTTTTGCTTTTTTTACCACCACCACACACTGATCTGAGGATTTCAATGTATTGTCCACAATGACTCCCAAGTTCTTTTTCCTGAGTGGTAACGCCTAATTTAGAACCCAGCATTGTGTACATAATAGTTTAAGTTATTTTTCCCTATGTGCATCACGTTGCTCTTGTCTACATTAAACTCCATCTGCCATTTAGACGCCTAGTCTCACAAGATCCTCCTGCAATTCTTCATATTCTGCTTGTTTTTAACTACCTTGAAAACATAATGAAGATGGTCCCCTGCCAGCTGGGCATGCAGTGTGGGCTGCAGAGAGGAGAGAGACAGCAGAGGCAATGCAGGAAAGGCGTGCTGTGACAATGCGTAGTTGGGTGATGCTTGGTGCACATGGATCTGGTCCACAGATCCAGCCCCTACCCTTGACTGTAAACTCTTGTGTCTACATTTCCCCTAAGCATACTTATTCAGCACCTGAGGGTAGGGCTACAACTGAGCTAGAGCCGGTAACTGGAAACGGGCCAATTAAATACGGTCTGTGTGCTGTATTTGGCCCATGGAGCGGGGGTTCCTGAAGCAGTTGCAAGGAAAAGCTTTGATCATACAGGCTTTAGGATTCCTTCGGATGGGCAGTGTCCATCGGGGTGGGGGGGGGGCTTCCTCCTAAAAGGACAGGTGCTTTGTGATGTAGGTGTACATCCCTGTCCCAGATTTGTGTACATGGCCATGCATGGTGATCCAGTCAGTTACATGCAGTAGAAATTGTAGATCCTGGTGTGACTTCCTCCAGCTGCATTCTGCTGAGGGCAGCAGTAACTGTGCAAGCAAAGCTTAACTGTTGAAAAAGACCCATATGCTTCTCTCAGCTGCAATGGAGGAACCTGCTGTAGCCAGAGGAATGCAGAGGTCAAACTCTGCCCCTTTCCGAAGGACTATATTCTCATCTGTGAACTGGCTGTGTCAGTAGGAAAGGGTTCCAGCATGAGACCTTCCTGCTCTCTGTGGCCTGCGTCGGAGTGGAGATGCTTTCAGTCTCAGAATTTCATTCCCCTGTTCCATTTGTGCTTTCCACTGGCCAGGCTTCCCTTCCCGAATTTAGAGCTATCATTATTTGGAAGTGCTCGCTTGGGGGGGGGGCAGTAGTTGTGTTTTTTGCAGACTGAAAAAATCCAGGTTTTGATGAGTTTAAGTGCCCAAAGCAGAAAATAAAGCAGTACAGTTCTGCTAGAAGCGCTAGTGGGGAATCTAATGACTCCAGCTGAAACTGAACCTTCCCCTTAAATTTTGTGGGTGGATTTTGAGGGGGGTGGATTTCAGAGGGGAAATGCCATGGTTAATGGTGTCCCCTAGTGGTGCTAGGAGAGGATCCTGACTGTAAGGTTCTTGGGAGGTTCAGCAGCAGCACCTAGAACCTCCCTGAGCCTCATTCTATTGTAAGCAGGAGGGGGTCCTTGTTAACCTAGAACTTTGAAATAAAACTGCATTTCAGTGCAGCTTGGTCTGAAATTTCTTCAGCCCCCACCCCAATTCAGGAAAGGAACAGTGGGTTCTACCCAGAAATAGTTCCTGCTACAGTCTCCAAGGTCCCAGAACTGACCCTCCTGACATTGTCTAACATAGGCTATCCTCCTCCCCTCTCCACCCCCATGTCAGGATTCATTACCCCAAGCTTAGATGCAATCCTCCAGATGTTTACTACTGGTGCTAGCCTTAATGCCAGGCCAAACCCATTGAAATAAAAGGGGATTGCATTGGGGCTGAGCTCTGGCACTGGAAATAAGCAGCTAGAGCATTGTGCTGCTAGCAACAGGTGCTTTGCTCATAGAACTAGACAGCCAGGCTTATGCTTTGAGGGGCCTCCTGGAAAGTGGAAGGGTGTTGATGGCTGGCTCCCGTTCATGGGGGACAGTGCAAAGCCAGCCCTGGGCAGTCTCTCCCTGCTTCTCAAAAAGTCTCCTCTTTCTGTCTCTTTCCCTATCCTCGTGGGGCAATGGTTTCCTCTTGCAGGCTCCGCATGTGAAAGCTGCTTCCTGGCTAGACATCTTGCCCCTAGCCCATGATGCTGTCGGCTATTTCTATGTGCACTTCTCCACGTACTGTAGAACAGGTGGAGAACCTCTGACCCATGGGCCAAATCTGTTTTTATTTAGCCCCTTTTCAGTTCCTGGATCTGGACTATGCAGTGTAGTAATACTTTTATTGTATAGACGAATGTCATTACCCCAAATAAACATACAGTTAAAGCAGACTAAACATATGACATAGACATAAAAACATATACACAGATGTAAGCCTATCTATGCGTACATATAATTCCCCAAAGACACATAATTTTTAACAACAATTCAGTTACAAATACAAGTTTGAAATATAAATAAACTTAACAATCAAGTTATCAATTTGGGGAAAGAGAAAAAAATTTAAAAGGCTTTTAGGAAACAAAATGCTGCCAGGGGGTTGTCCATAAGAGTAAAAGAATTCACCCTGGTTGTGTTCTGTCAGATAAATTGCGAGCCAGTGTTCTCCAGGCAGGGTATAAGGGTGGGTATTGACCACTAGATCCACAGGCCTTTGAGGCAATCTCCCCTTAGGGAGCCAGTCATTCAGGAACACATCCAAGAAAGTCTCGTGTAAGGGTTTGATGATAAAACATGTGATAGCTGTATGGTGTCTGTCACATATAGTCAAACAGTACATATCTCCTTTGATTTATCTCTATCACATTGCCAAAAACAGCATAAACGATCATGTTGATGATGATGGGTAAGGCAGCAGCAAAGCATATTTCTGCCCTCAGGTTTCCATTTTTAATCAGTGAGTAATGGTCACCGCCTTCCTGGTTAGGAGACGGATTGAAGGCAAACCGCGTGTAGCCCTGTGCAAACTCCTCATGGTGGTTGAGCAAGGCATGGTCTTTCATGTGTTTGTCAACGGTTTGTACCACGTTCATGTATTCTCTGATGCAGTTTCCTCCTGCAAAGTCTGGTTGCAATGGCTTGACTGAGATCTGCTCTCCATCCACATAGAGCATTGCAAAATTAATAATAATGTTTAAAATGGAAGGGGTTCTTAGCATAATTTCCACTAAAAGTATCATTGTCTAGCAAGCCCAAGACCAGTAGCTTGGGGATCTGTCTGAGAAACAGTCTCCTGATTTCTAACTTGGCTGCCGGCAGGAATGCTGAACACTTTCATTCCCACCTGATCCACCAGGTATTTAGCATTGGAAGTAAGCAGGGTCTTGGCATGTCCTAGGCAAACTCCTGGTGTCATTCATACATTTTTCACAAAAAGTTAGACGTTTAGAAGCTGCAGCTTGTACCACTTGGCAGGCTCATTACTCATGAGGCAGAAAGAATCTTTGCTGTGAGTCAGTTTTATTTTAACATCCACCCTGCTTAATAATAGTTTTTCTTGAAAGAACAGGTCGCTGTGGAGGGGCCACAGCAGCTTAACATTTCTGGTCTCTCTCTCTCTCTCTGGTTAGATGTGCCCTCTTCTTAATTCCCTCGTTACCCTTCTCCAAATCTGTCGATTCATGTTGTCCAGTTGTGTCTTTTGTAAAATAGGCCTGCAGAAAATTGTGTGGCGACAGCATCTCCACTGTAATTGAGCACAGATTCTATGAAGCCCCTGTAAGGGTAACAGTTATTGCTCTGACTAATGAGGTGATCCCCCAGTGTGACATCCAGCTGACTGAAAATGGAGGCCACCAGGTAGTTCACTAAGCCCACCTTGGTGTCTACGTAGAGGTTGGCGTCATTTTCCTTGACAATCTTGCAGGAAAGGTAGAGTAATGTGGTGTTCAAACCTAAATAGTCTATACCATTTCCAGCTATGAAAAAATCAAGAGGGGCTGTCTCACTGATGGTTGAGAGAGGGGGGATTTCTATGTACATGGTCTTCTCTATGCTGGTTTGTGTGGGGGGTAGCTGAAATAGGTCTAGTTCTGATTTGGTGCATTCCTCAGTTCCGCAGTGAATAAAAGCCATGTTGATTAAAAGATATCACCCTTGCTCGTACTAGCACACCTTCTCTTTCACACAGCCTTCCTCTGCTTCTGGTGGGGTCCCCTCCACAGAGCCTTTCTTTTATGGGCTCACGGGGGCCCCACCCGTCACGTTTGTGCCGCCTTTCTCTTAACCCCTCTTCTCTGTATATAGCCTTAGCCACTTCACCAGCTGTCTTGTCTTTCAGACCTAAGGCTCAGGCATACTTAGACAGGATGTCTACGATTGTGAAGATGTACTTGATGCCTCCATTATGCTTAGAAAAATGTTGCATATCCACCAAATCAGCCTGTGGTTGTGCATCCACTGCCGCCACAACTTTTTTGTTTCTTTTAAAATACTTTTGTGCAGGTTTGTGTAGCGTATAAGCATTCTGGTCCAAAAGCCATGAAATCACCTCTTTCTTAGGCAACGTTTTACTGTGCTTTTTAGCAGCTTGAAAAAGGATTCCCCCCACCAAAACTTCCAACCTCTCCTGGCGTGTAATAGGTCTCTTTTAACAGGTCCTCATGTGCAGACATGATTCTAACATCTGCAGCTAAAAAACAGAAATGACAACAAAAGACATTTGAAATAAAGTTTTATTTTTCCTGACTTAAGTAATTTCTTCCTACAGCAATCCAGCTGATCACCTCCTCTCAAGCACATGCAGATGCAGGAGATACACAATACTTTTACGCCTGCAGGCGTTCCCAGATTCAGGTTTTCAAAACTCTTTAGAAAGTCATCGTTTACTTGTTGAAATAAGACACATCAGAGTCTATATTTTAACCTCATTACCCCTCACAGCACTGCTATCCTTGTGTAGAATTTACCTGTGGCTATTCTGCTGATGATGGTGGGGTAGGCCGAGTATCCATGGGTTCACCATACGTCTCTGAGGGATCACTCCTTTTCAAACCTGTGTAGAGCTTTCTTATACGAACAAAGGAAGTAGCACCAGTAAAGGTTTCCATTTCAGTTTTCCGTGTAAGTTGAAGCGAAGGGCTCTTTGTTCTGTAGAGTACTCAGAAAATGGCGTTCCCTCTCAGAAAATGGCCCCTCTTTCATACCCTGAGGGTGGGTCTATGGGGGTTGAAAACCTTTCTCAAAGGTCAGGGTGGTGGGGCTGAGTGGTTTGAAACCTCACATAACCCTCTTCTACCATTCCAGCCTACACATCCCTTTCACACCATAGACCCAGATCTCAACAACGGAAGGGAATAGGCTGACAAAGCATTAACCTGTTGGTTCAGCTCACTCTCCAGAGTTGTTTGACCCCTCGCATGACCCCCATTCTGCATGTCAACATACACTGGAAGCGGCACCCCATTGGTCCAATTTATTTTCCAAAACGGGGGGCAGGTTAGAATGATGAAACCTTCACCCATTGGTCCAGCTCAGTCAGCTGAGTGGTTTGTGGGGTCCAATGACCCTCATCCAAGGGTCAGGGAGGGGGGAGCTTTCGGATCCCCCCACCCTGACCCACAAGTGGATCCTCCAATAACACGTAAGGACCTTTCAGGGTCAGGGAGGAGGCTGGAACCTTCAGTTCCACACACCCCCGGCCTGACCCAAAAGCGAACCTCTAATCACGTATAAGGACCTTGCGGGGTCAGGGTGGTGGGAACCATCCATAAGCAGTACACACTTCTACGTCACTTATGCCTACCACATCACTTCCGCCTACCATATTACTTCCACTCCAGGACTTGCGTCACTTCCGGTGATGACACACCCCATATGCCTCCTCTATCTGTTTATCAGTTTGACAAGTAGGGTACCCTATCACTACTGAGGTGCCACCCAGACAGAAGGCAGACCAAGGGAAGGGGCCCCAGTTTGTTAGCAGTTATCCCACAAGGGCACAGCACGGGAGTCTGGCCCTGAGCTACCATGATACGTTATCCTTGGATCTAGGAGTTGGCAGCCATCTCTAGGAGGCCCCAGTGTAAAACAAAGCCCTGAACTCTAGCAGTTGGTAGGGTCTGTCAGGGTCAGACCTTGAACCTCCCCAGACTTGTCACCTCTTGGCTGGTGTTGGTGAAGGATGTTCTTCTCCCAGCCTTATATAATGTATGCTTATATAAGCAACAGGAAGCTGGCAGAGCACCTGTTCCCTGAGAGGGTTGTTCCAGCCTGTACATCCTATTCTGTTCCCTGCTGATGGAGTCGGGTTATATCGCTCTATGTTGGGTCCTTGTTAGTCTTGTTTTCCCCTTGTATTCTGTGAACCCAATCCTTCCCATAGCTCTGCATCTGTTGATCTGTGTTAGCCTGGTCTCCCCTCATGCCTTGAGTCTCTCATCTTGTGTCTGCCTGGCTTTCCCCCGAGTTCTATAGCCCCAATCCTCCTTGTATCTCAGACCCTATTGTCCCATAGGACTGCCTGGTTTCCCCTTGCACTTGGACCCAGTTGCCCTGTGACTGCCTGGCTTCCCCTGATGTACTGTAGCTTTTCATCTCTGTAGTTCGTTTTTTTGGTGTTTTTTTTTAAGGTAAGTAGAACTTTTTCTTTTTTTTTTTTACAATAGATAATACGAATTTTATATGAAAGAACATTGATGAAGAAAACCTAAAGAAGTACCATAGCCCTTTGTCTAGCTCGCACTTCTCAAGAAAAACAAAGCCTAATTCAATTTCAATTTATTAAAAAGACGTGACCTTAGGTCATTGCCAAACAGTACAAAAGGGAAAGAGAAAAAAAACAATACATACATACATAAAACTTCAAGGAAAATAATAAGAAAAACTTCCTACTCAAAAATAAGAACAAATAATTCCACCTCTAAAATGAGACTAATAGTCCACCAATAATCATTAATAATCATTAAAATAATATAACCAAGTATACAATGAATACAGTTAATAAAAATACCACAGGCACTTCCCTAGCCATTATACCCACAAGTCTTCCTTATTGCATCCCCATTAAATTTCTCCATACTTACAGCTCTCATTAGCGGTGCTAATAGCTAGATTTAACACCTGTATGTGGGAGCAAACAATCCCACCCGGTAACCCTACCCTGCTTATTCATAAACATTCTACCATCCAAAGGATAGCCTAAAAGAGACCATATCCACCTAGTACCCTGGCTTGACACATTAGGGTCATAATCAAATCATCTGGGTAAACATGCTCAAATTCACCTTGCCCTTCCTGGGGCTTATGACCCCTGCAAAATTTAGTTTGGGGGAATATAGTTCGCTGATCTTAACAAACTCGTGCCTGGGTTCAATAAGACACATATTTATTAACTCTCCTTCTCGCAGCCTGTATCAACAACATTTAACCCCTAAACAAACCATTACATGTATAGAGGGAGTGTTGAAATTAATACAAAGCAGTGGCCACAACCAACCTAGGCATGATTGAAGCCCTATGAAGACAAAGACAAAGGAACTTGGTTTTAAATTTGGCCTACCCAACCCAAGGCTAGTAAACAAAACTAGCCCTAAAAGATCTCCTTTCAATTTATTGACCCTGATCTAAATTCATGTCATACCCGAAAAGAACTATGGATTGAGGGGATAGTTTAGAGATCCCTTGATCTTTCATCTCATAGTCCTGCCCTATCTAAGCAGAATGGGATAAATACTGACCATACATCTTCCATCCCTTATCAGTCTTGGGATTTTTACAATCATCACACTAATTACAAGATTTTAGCGTATCGTAGTGAACAAGTTTTCACTCCAGCTCTAACAATGACTTGGATTCGAGGAACTTCTTTCTTAACCCCATTGCTAGCATCAAGAATCTCGTGATGCCAGCTGTTACCTCAGAATCCAAGTCCATAAGGGCCATTTGTGTTAAGAAAAAACTCGATGCCCATGATATTTGCCTATGAAAGTCTGAAGTGTCTCTACTCATATAACATCATACAGGTGGCATTCAAATAAGATATGGTACGTAGATTCCACTGCTAGATTATCAAATGGGCATAGACGGTCTCCATACAGAATTTTAGCTTCCCGTCCTTCCAACACCTTAGTGGGAAGGGCATTAACCCTAGCGGAGAGGAATAAATACTTCTCCCTATAGGTTATAGTTGATCCCAAGTACCTTGCCCCTGTACCCGGGTGCGGTGCCCATAGGTCATACTCCACCAAATGGCGGGCTCGTGCTACCAGCATCAGCTTGTTCTGCCTGTCTATGTCCCAGGAATGGGTAGTAATGTCCTTTTTTGCTGCTGCGAAAGATTTAGCCCCTAAGTAATCTACCAAAAAACCCAGTTGTGCCAGATAATCTGTTACAATCTACCACCACGGGTTGGTAGATGCGTCCAAAAAGACCGCATGCAGCAGGTTTTCGGGGGGGGGGGGGCTCTAGACATCTTAAGCCAGAAAAGGGCAGCCTGCTCTCATGCATCAGCTGTCCAGCAACGTATACCCACTTCCAACCGGATAGCGGCGATCGGCGTTCCCTTCGGTAGATTGGTGAGGGAAGTCAGGAATCTAGATTGTAAGGCATTTAGAGTGTTCCCCCATAAGGGGGCCCATAATGCCACCCCATATAAAAAGGTAGGTTTGACCTTTGCCTCAAACACCTTGATGGCAATGGCGAGATGTCTCCTCCCTGTCCCGACACAATATCTAAGAATTACCATTAGCTGACTTTTGGCTATCACTTCTACCCTGGCCATATGATCTGCCCACCGTCCTGCAGCCGTGAAGTTTATTCCCAGATACTTATACCCTTTAGTTTGTTGGAAACACAGACCATCCACTACTCAGTGATGAACTCTCCTGCTCCGGGCAAATATGACCACATTGGATTTGGCACAATTGATCGTCAAGCCATTATCATGGCACTAGCTAATAAATGCCAAAATTTGTCTCCTTAGCCCGACCTTGGTTTGAGATAACAAAACCAGGTCATCTGCATAAAGGAGGGCACCAATGGGTCTGGATGCTAATTTTGGGGGATGATATCTCACCTGTCTTGTGCCTGGGATAAAGTCATTTACAAACAGGTTGAACAACACAGGTGCGAGAACGCATCCCTGTTTTACTCCCTGCTTGACTGGGATGTCTGGAGTTAAGTGGCCTTCACGATCTAACTTGACTGTAGCAGATGTATCTGTATACAAAGCCTGGATAAGCATAAGCAGCCTAGACACAATTCCAAGGTTAATCAACTTAGCCCAAAGGCGAGGCCGATTGATAGTATCAAATGCCGTCCTCTAGTCCAGGAAGGCGGCATAAAGCTTCCCATTAGAAGTTCTATATTTCTCCACCAGATGGTGGAGAACCAGGCAATGGTCTAAGGTCGCATAGCCTTTACGGAACCCTGCCTGCTCAGGGTGGATTATTTGATTACTCTCCATCCATTCCATTAGCCTTGCAAGCAGAAACTTAGAATAAATCTTGCTAACAATGCTAAGCAGGCTGATTTGTCTATAATTTGCCAGGTCTGACCTCTGTCCCTTTTTATATATGGGTATCACTACGACTCGAGTCCATCCCTGGGGTAAGATTCCCATGTTATTTATTTTGGAGAAAAGCTTGGCCAGCACTGGAAGCCACCACTCCCTATTCCTCTTAATGATCTCAACTGAAATTAGGTCAGGCCCTGGTGCTTTACCATTTCGAAAGGTATCAAGTATTAGGCCTGCCTCCTCCTCTGTGACCGGGGGCCATTTCGGGCTAATCTGCTGTACATTCCCAAGGAGGAATGGATCGGGATTTGCCCCCTCTAACTGGCCTATCTGGGATGCCTCAATAAAGTCAACCCAACTTGCAGAGGCAATCGGAATAGACTGGGCTAGTCTAGGAGGGGACGTGGCACCATTCACAATTTGCCAGAAAGCCTTGGCATAATTGGAGCTACTTGCTACCAGGAGATCCTGCCATGTCCTATCACCATGGGCTCTCTTTTTCCCTCTAATAAAGTCCCTATATCCTTTCCTCTCCTGGATGTACTGATCCAAAGCGATAGCCTCATTCCCTGCTCTGTAATCCCTATACATCTTGTGGAGTTGCCACCTAGCTCTTTTACATTCAGCATCAACCCACTTTTGGCCCGGTGGGCATGAGGACCTAGAGTGACTCTTCTCAAGCATCACCAATACTTGACGCTGGAGTTGATATGCTAAACTGTTATACGACTCCACCACCCTCGCCTCATCTACCACTGCTGTTATCTGGTCCCTAGCTTCTACAAACTTACCAAAGTCCAAGATGACCCTCCAGGTCAGGGCCAGACTTTCTGTCCACCTTTGATATTTAAAGAGAGGGTTAACCCCCACCTTAAGTGGGAACTCCTCCTTAGGACTCAAATCTTCTATTATAGCCAGGCTCATAACCAGTGGGAAATGGTCCGATAACGGAACGGGAGCTACCTCAAAGGTAACCAATGAGTTAAAAACCTCTGATGAGACCAGGGCGTAGTCCACCATGCTACTACCCTGCCCACCAATAAAGGTAAATTCCCCCATTGGATCTGCATACCCAGTACCATTCAAGATAGAAAGGTTTAAGCCTGCTACAAGTTGGACAAGCCTCATACTGGAGAAGTTAAATTTAAGATCTTTAGATACCCTTGGTTGTCTACACACTATATTTACGTTCTAACTCTACCCATATCTGGCTTCTAAACACTCCTGCATTGGCTGGGGGCACATAGACCTCTAGTAAGAGGTATCCATATACCCTATGCTTTATCAAAAGTCCCAGCATGGAGGGGGGATGTACAAATTCCGCCTCTATTCTCCAATAATCACTGTCCACCACCAAACAGGCTAGTCCTCCACTTGCTCTACCTCTGGCAGCGTGAAAAGCCACCAGAAGGGAATCCACCATATAACCCTCGAACTCTATGTGGTCCACTGCCCAGGTCTCCTGGAGTAGGAGAACCTGATGCTGTCTAATAAAGGCAGCAAAGTCATCTAGATCTTTATGGGCACGTCAACCTGAAATGTTCCAAGAACAGATCGAAAATTGCGTGGAATGTTGCTGGACCAGTTATTCCTGCTGTGTCCGGGGTTGAAATGTAGTGGAAGCCTGCTTGGTAGCAGGGGCACAAACACTCTGAGCTGCACCCAACAAGGCCTCCATACCACCACCCCTCTCCTGTATCTCAGCTGGGTCCCCCCTTGGGTCCTCCACCTCTTGACATGGTTGCCCCTGCCACAGGCAGTCCAATTGTCTTCTAGGAATGTCTAGTTGCTGTGAAGGAGTTGGTACTACTCAAACTCAACATGGCTAAAACTGAACTCCTTATCTTTCCCCCTCATCCTTCCTCTCCTTCCTCACTGTCAATAACTATTGATGGAGTCACCATCCTGCCTGTCCCCCAAGCCCGTAGCCTAGGCTTCATCTTTGACTCAGCCCTTTCTTTTAAACCCTACATTGACTCTGTTGCTAAATCCTGTCGCTTCTCCCTCCATAACATTGCTAAGATTCGCCCTTTTCTCTCTGTCTCGTCTGCCAAAACTCTTGTTCATGCTCTGGTCATCTCTCGCCTCGATTACTGTAACCTCCTTCTCACTGGCCTTCCCCGGTCTCACCTTTCTCCCCTCATCTCTGTCCAAAACTCTGCTGCCAGGGTCATCTACCTCGCCAGTCGCTTCGACCATGTGCAGCCCCTCCTCTCTTCGCTTCACTGGCTTCCCCTTCCTGAACGAATCCTGCACAAGCTCCTAGTCTTCACCTATAAAGCTCTTCACAACCTTGCTCCCCCCTACCTCTCTGCACTTATCGCCCTCCATACTCCAGCCCGTGCACTTCGCTCCTCCTCTGTCCCTTCTCTCACCCTTCCACGCCTTCCCTGCTCCCCTAAGCGCCTTCGTCCCTTCTCACTTGCTGCCCCCCATGCCTGGAACTCCCTCCCTGTCCACATCCGCCTTGCCCCCTCCCTTCATACCTTCAAATCTCTCCTTAAAACTCACCTCTTTCGCTCTGCTCTGTCTGACTCTTTATCCTGCTGAGCCACTATTCCTATACCTACGATCGGTTTACCCTTATCCTTGCAACATGGACCTGCCTGCTGTCATTCTCATCGTAACCAAGCCAAGTACGTGCACTTGAGACCTCGCATCTTCATGAATGTTAGACCCCTTGTCTCTCCCTCTGTTCCCCTTCCTAAGTCTCTCCCCCAGCTCCTGTCTCTCAGATTGTAAGCCCTAGGGGCAGGGACCGTGTCTATTTTATTACTTTGTAAAGTGCCAGGTACACTGCTGGCGCTATATAAATGTTTGTTAATAATAATAATAATAATACTACGGCCTCAGAACAAAAACTCTCACTGGCCTCCATGACCAAACTACCTATTTTCTCTGATAAGGTCACTAGGTCTCTTACCGATTTAACTACTGCCTGTTCCTTAAGCTCCGCTGACCTTATCTGAGTAGATATACCACCAGTAACCTGCATTGCCCTATTCCGCAATCTCCCTCCTATAGGGGTAAGGTTAGAACTACTCATTGTTGTTATTGTTGTTTCCTCTTCTAATTGGGGTGTCACAGTCCCCAACCTCCTTCCTAAGAGGCCCTCCCGATTGGGTTCATCCCTCTGGGGAGTCTCGGGGCTGGCTTCCACCAAGGGCGGCACCACCTCCACCCTATACTCCAAGACCTCCCCCACCTGCACTCCCCAAGAAAATAATAAAAGGATGTTGGCCAAGAGGTGAGAGACAAGACTTAAATTGCGGAAAAAAATAATTAGACGTTGGATTCTCCCCTGGGCTGATAGCACTTGGAAGTTTCCAATATGCTGCCTGGGAATAGAATTGCCCAAAATGGAGGACAAGTGGAACTGAATATCCCTCTTGGTTTTCCAAGAAGGGAAAGTTCCACATGGTAATGGTTTGATAAGAAATGAGAGTGCACCCTGGATCAGCCTTGAACTGCTATCATCACATCCCCTGGATTTTAATTGAACCTCTGTCCAATTGGCTGAAGATCTGACAAAAGATCTTTTAGCCCGGGGTATCCCTATTAACGAGCTCTCCTCTGCACCTTCCATGCCAGAGGGGCCCTGTGACTGGGTGCTAACCCCTTGCTCTAACATCCTGGTCCTCAGTGCATTCGACACTTCCAGTTTATGATTGAGATTCCTCATTTCCCCCATAAGATCATTTACTATCCCACACTGTAACTCCTGCTTTTGGAGCAAGTTAGTAATAGACAACTGGTTGGTCATTTCCTGTGACAAGGTGCTGGGGTCAGTGTCTAATTGGCTCATCTGATTAAACTGGCTAGTCCCCCCCTCCTACAAGCGGTCCCTTGAACTTAATTGAGGTGCTGCAACGGACCTATCCTCCATTGCCTGTAAATTAGGCAAGACACTTGTAGTTAAAGCTACTGCCTGGGGCTGAACGGAAGAACAAACCTCTTGCAGAGACTCCAATGTAGAGCCCAAAGGGGATCTCTTCCCCCTTCCTTTAACGGTAACCCTGGGCATTGGCACACAGTCCTCAAGCACCCTCTGCCTTGAATAGCCCTTGGGCACATCCCTAGGCTCACCTGTGCACTTCCTGGTTAACATTACCCTCACCGAGCCAAAAAAGGAGATAAGGGAACTAGCAAATGGTACTCTAAAAAACCCACTCCTAGCTCAACTTACTGCCCAGCAGGACATAAAGCTCCCACCCCAGACTGCACCAACATCCCACCCACAGCCCTCACTCCACCAATTCAAATCCGCAGCTACCGAGACTTCGCCAGGCAACCCCCCAAGAATCACTCAGCATAATCAAAACCCCCGACCTTCAGCACAGGGCTTACTGTCCACGGTTTCAAGTAATTGTTCTATTTATTTTTAGTCCCGCTTTGGTCCCTCAGCCAAACACTTGAAAGTCACCATATAGCACTCTATCCACTCTCCAGGGCTCTCCGAAGGGCACTCCAAAGGGCTTGCACCCTTCGGCGCACACGCCTATGGCACTGCTGTAGGCTGAGCTGTCTTTTTGTTTCCCGCAGGTCTCAGTTCCACCCCCCTCTGCGCCGCAGGTATCAGGTGAGTACCTCTATTGCCACTGTCTCGGGGATGAATTTGCCTGGGCAGGCTCGGGCTGACCTGGCGGCATTTACTGGGTGTTGCTTCCAGTTCGGCCTATCTTCCTTCAGACAGCCTGGGATTCTATTAGTTTCTGAAGGGCCTTAAGATGGGCCTTGTCTGGGCTTCCTAGCCCTGGGCAGCTTGACTTCCCTGGAAATGTGCTTCCTTCAGCTGTCTCTAGCAACTGCCAATTTATTATTCTATATTGTTTGCTACAGGATTGGAAGGAACTCCAAAGCCTATAATAAACAATGAGCATAAACCTTAACCAGAAGCCAAATGTCACCACTTGCACCACCCTCAATTAGAATACCTTATCTCTGAGTGGATTTCCTCCAACCAACCCATACATTTAACCATATTAATTATTACTCTTATTTTATTGCCAGCAAGCATGGCTCCCAAATAGTTAACAGATTCTGTAGGTCATTAATCTACTCAGCCAATATCTTTTCAATTTCATAAATAAACCATAATCTTTTGACTCATAAAGCCACTGTGGGACCAGATGGATCTTTCCATTTATGTGCTATAACATGAATATCTGCAAGATTCCTTTGTGTGCATGCAGTTTTATAGTCAGACATCAGGGGGACCTTAGAAAAAAGACCAAGCAGGGCTGTTTCAGTTCTGAATGGTATAATTAGATTGATGATGACTATGCATATGTTCCCATATCACCCTCCAGAATCTGAACAATGGGGCATGTCCACCAACAATTAAAGTGCTCAGTTTCCCACAATTATTTATTTCTCCCCTAAAAACCTAGCCAGTTTTATTGGTGTCAGGTAAAATTTCATCACCACTTTAATTTGAGACTTTTTCACCATATATGAACATGAGTATTTATGCATGTGCTGCCAGATGTTGTTAATTTCTTCCTTCAGAAGTTGCCTACCACTATCCTCCAATTTGGTGATGTACCGCGCATCTGGAATAATTCAAATTAGTTTAAGTTCTCTATAAATCCTAGACAACAAACCCTTCAAAAGGCCAGATTCTAAAAGGATTAGTTCCAAGTTCTTATAGACAGGTTGAACTTTGAGAAATTGTAAGTTCTGGAGGTATCTTTTAGTAGAAGTGGGCAAACATGTTTTTTTTACATGATTTGTGTGTGCTGAGACCGAATCTGCTGTATGCCAGGCTGCATTTCAGCCCCTTCACCCTAAAACCATTGGGTAAAAAAAAAAGTTAGCATGTTTTTGCTGAGAATGAAAGATCAAAGCAGACTACAAGGAATATGATGCTGGAAATTAATTTTAAAACACACACATCTGGTACATATCATTCTGGTATACATTTCCTGTCTAAGAATACCACAGTGGCATTCAGCTGCCATATTGGATCCAACATGGCCACCATTGATAATGAAGTGCAAAAGAATTAAGGGGAGAAAAGCTGAACTCACCTACATATCATCCTTCTATAATATAGTTAATGTTTAAAAGTACCCCAGTGGTGCTGCGGTCACCATATTGGAGTTAATGCAGCTGTTTTATCATGCTAGCCACATAATCAGTTATGAGAACATCTTTCAGCTCAATGCAGCATTGGCAGAGAGAACCTTAGAGTCAATAGAGCATGAGATAGAGGCGGTGGTAGGGATGCACGAACAGATCGCAGTTCAGGTTCGGTTGTTCGGTTCAGTCTGGTTTGGGCCGGTCGTTTGGTTTGGTCACCGAGTTCGGGTTCGGTCGTGTTTGGTTTGGGCGATCGGAAAAAGGTATTGCGAGATCCCGTGATTGCATCGGAAACCAGAAATTCGAGTGCATGCAGAGCTGTGTGGCGAGAGTGTGTGTTTGACTGGCTGGCTGTTCAGTTTTGGCTGTTTGTGTTTGGCTTGGCTGTGTTGTTTTGGCTGGTGAGTGTTGGTGGGTGTGTTGGTCTGTTGGAGTGTGTGTTTAAACAAAATTTATTTATTTTTATTTCTTTAAAATTTATATCCCGCCCCTCCTGCCCTCAGGGCAGCCCGGGGTGGTGAACAACATTCAATAAAAACAATATAAAATTTTAAAAAACAATTTTAAAATACAATATGTGGGGAAAACCCCACCCCTACCCCTCGGCAAAAGCCTGATGGAACAGCCAGGTCTTACATACACGCCGAAACAGCAGGAGAGTGGGAGCCAACCGAGCCTCCTCCAGGAGCGAATTCCACAGCACAGGGGTGGCCACCGAAGATCTAACATCAGTGGCCACCTGCCTCGCCCGGGAAACCTCCAAAAAGGCTTCCATGGACGATCTCAAGGGTCGCACGGGCACATGGGGAGTGAGGCAGTCCCGCAGAAAATCAGGGCCCAGGCCGTGAAGGACTTTAAAGGTTAAAACCAGCACCTTGAACCTGGACCGGTACTTTATAGGCAGCCAGTGCAGAGCCCGGAGCACTGGTGTCATGTGCTCCCTGTGACCCGCCCCCGTAAGGAGACGGGCCGCAGCATTCTGCACCAGCTGCAGCCTCCAGACCAGCTTCTTGGGCAGCCCTGTGTAGAGTGCATTACAGTAATCCAGCCTCGAGGTGATGAAGGCATGGATGACAGTGGCGAAGTTGGAGT
Source organism: Sphenodon punctatus (assembly GCA_003113815.1). NCBI lineage: Eukaryota > Metazoa > Chordata > Lepidosauria > Sphenodontia > Sphenodontidae > Sphenodon > Sphenodon punctatus. The sequence continues at coordinate 175,707 of QEPC01009812.1, read as the reverse complement.
CAGAGATACGGCCAAAGCCACCAGACAAGATGTAGCTGCCAAAATGCACTCCCCGCCACAGCCACAACCTGA
>QEPC01009812.1:154632-170392 GCA_003113815.1 Sphenodon punctatus | reverse complement strand
CCCTGCCACCTCTGCCACATGTCTCATTGCCTGGCTTGCAGGCAGCAGACCGGCCTCGGCCTCTCCTACCTCCCTTCTCCATTTCTCCCACCAAAAGAATGCACAAATATTAATTTTTAAAGTATTTTTTAAAAAATTTAATCTAATATTATATAAATCTATATTACACTAAATCTAACTGCTATTAACTATCTAACTTATAAAACTAATGGAACTAAATAATGGAATATCTAACACCTAATCCTACAAACAAACACACTCTAAAACTGAATCACTGATCTCTATAAACTATAACTAAGCTAACAACTGTAATAACTAACTATAGTAGTTAGGTAGGTAGGCGTTAGTTATAAAATCTTTCTCTCATATATATATATATATATATATATACACACACACAATATTATACAGGGATGGGGGGAACACAGACAGCTCACAACAACACAGGGAGGGGTACAAAAACTGAAATAAAACCTAAATCAATCTAATCCTACTCTAATAAATAAAAAACCAGGGGAAGGGAATGAGGGATGGAATATGGAGGAAGAGGGAAAGGAATGGATTCAATGGAGTATAGGGAGATAGAACACAGGGATGGGTAAAAATAAAAATAACAGCTAAATCTACGTAATATAATCTAAATAAATGATAATATGGAGGTAGATGGGTTGGATGGGTGAAATAGGAGGAGGATTACAATGGATTGAGGAGAACAAAACTGCTGGGAGAGGGAGCCTTCTGAAACGCCTGCTGTTCAAGAACAGTGACTAGCTCAGAAGGTGTTGGCAGGGGGGAGGGCAATGAGTTTTGTTACTTGCTGCGCCCGCCTCACCGCAAGCCCCATTGGCTCCATGCAGCCTAGCCCGTGGCCAATCGCAGACTGCGAAGCCAGTGGTCTGAGGAGAAAAGGGATGGTGATTGGGCAGGCTGGCTGCTACTCCAAGCCTCTCCACCCCTGGTACCTGGAAGTCTGCTCCTCAGCTGACTCCCCCTCCCTGTCATGTTTGACCTTCCAGTGACACGTTTTTGCCACCCAAACTCATCCAAACGTGAGCCGAACCGACTGAACTGTTCAGTTTCGGAGTTCGGAATCAAGTCCGGTTTGGGTTTGGTCATCTGAACAGACCGAGTTCAGGCCGAACTTCTGAACCGCGTTCGCACATCCCTAGGCAGTGGTCCCAGGAAGCCTAGTGAAAGGGTGATTCCTTCATTTCTCATGTGACAGCATTGACATAAATGGTAAGACCCTTGATGGACCAAATAACTTCCATGTGACGTAAGTTGCTGCCTGGCAAAGAGGCCCCGAGGGGATCAACATACTTAAGGAAACAGTTCCTTCACAAAGAACATCTAAGTACCACCAGTGATGAAGAAGTTGATTCCATGTGAAGTCCCAACAGAACGTATTAAACATATTGAACCACCTGCTACCAATGCTCAAAGTACTTCATTTGAACAGTCATCTGAACATAGTGCAGCAACACTTGAAACATATGCTACAGACATGGTGTTTGTTTTAAGTCGTCAATGTAAACAATCTGAAGACACAAGCTGGGCAGTGTTCAACAAAAAAAAAGAATGAAGCCCCATTTTGCAAACTTATTATGCATAAATGGGCTGTTCCAGAATACCAAGATTTCTTGATAGCACAGTTGGGTGGATCGCATAAGACAATGAACTTCCTGAAAGTTATCAGTCAACACACCCGGGTCTTCAAGCCTGTTGGATACTTGGGTGCAAAGTGGTATTCTTGGACCTAACTCTGCAAGACAGGTGATATCAGGCAAATTCTATGCCAGAGGCATGAGAGTACACAAACTCACATTCCAAGCCATGTCGAGGATCATTATTTCTAGTGCTGAAACATGTTCTTTGAAATTACTCGTGTTTTCCGCGTATCCCAGTATTTGACTCTGTTTTACCGAGTAACTGAGGAATCAGCTTGGTACTTAAAAAATCCTTGAATGAGCAACATACGGGACTTTGCCTGCCCCGTACATAAGGGTATTCAGGAAATACTTGTACTCAGTTTTATTTTACTGAGTATTTTAACAAGTACCGAGGCCAAACACTCAGAGCCATATGGCAGAGTGGGATCACAGGGGACTGGAAAGGAGCCAAGATGGCTGCCGACAACTCCTAAAATGGCCACTGACAGGAAGCCAGTGTGTTTGGGGTGTGGCTCTTCCTATAAAAGGAAGTGGCTGAGTCACAGGAGATGCTGGAGCCCAGGTTGTGGCAAAGGGCAGTGCAGAGTGAGCCGAGCAGAGGTTGTCTGGGAGTGAGGTGTGTTCAGGGTGGCCAGTGGTCCGGATTTGTCCTGGACTGCCCGGTTTTCCCGACAGCTCCAGCTGTCTGGGATGGGAGGGGAACCAGCCCATTGAAGGGTCCAAATTTTCCCTTCCATCCCAAGTCTCACCACCTGCTGGCTGCAGCTGCACTCTTACACTTCTGTCAAGAGTGGAAGTAGAGAGCATAGTTGTGGCCCGCTGGCAGCTTTTTTTGGTGCGTACAGCTGGTCGCACATGCGCGGTAGCACCGCCACGCAGTACTGAAGCCCTCAAAGTTGAGACACATGGCCCATGACTGACTGAGGCGCTCTGTCTCTCTCTGCCCCGCTGGTGCTGCCACCTGTGCCTGACTGATGATGAGCTGCCGAGATTCATGTTGCTGCTGAGCCGTAAGCCTGCTGATCATGATGACGCTGACAGTGATCTCACCGCCGGCCCGCAACTGAATCTTCAAGTCACTGTCTCAGAGTGAGTCGACTTAGCTCCCCCAGGCCCCCCCTCAGCCTGGGGTAAAGACCAAAACAGCCTTGGGGGGGGGGGCACATTCCCATTATGGCGACTGCCACAGTGACTCAGCGAAAGGCTAGGATTATGGTACCAACCCTGCCAGCCCTTCCCCTAGCAGCAATCCGACTCTGACTCCTAGGAAAATGGGGATTCCAAATCCGAGCCCTCCCTCTTCTTTCTGGGTCACTTACTCTGCTCACCGATGCTCGCTCCCTCTGTGACTGGCGGGAGCTACACACAGTCCTGCCAGGCAAAGCTGCCAGGTGCACTCCTGACCAGGGCAGTCTGAAGCGTCTCAGCCCAACAGTCAACCTTGCCTCCGCTCAAAGCAGCAGCACTAAGCACAGAGAGCGGCTGATTAGTAGGTTCTGACGTTGGCACCAGCCTGGACCCACGGAGGGTGAAGAAGACCAAGGGGGAAGCTCACTTAACCCGCTGAAAGCCAGACCAGAGCAAGGGCATCCCTCCCCTTCCTCCATGTTTAACTCTCAGCATTTTCCCTTTTTGCACATCCAACTTCCACCGCTTCTGTGCATGTAAATCCTGTGTGTGTGGTGGGTGTGTTTGTATGTGTGTGCGATGGGTGGTGTGTGTGCTGTGTGCATGTGTGTCGTGTGTCATGGGTGGTGTGAGAGAGTCTGTGTGTGTGTGTGTGAGGGAGAGTCTGTGTGAGAGAATCTGAGTGTGTGTGTGTGTGTGAGGGAGAGAGAATCTGTGCGCACGTGTGTGACAGAGAGTTGTTCAAAGGTTTCTAAGGATGACGTGGGTGTGTGTTATCCCCAATGTTTTTATATGCAAACTTGTTCAAAGGTTTTTCAGGGTAGCTTGGGTGTGTTATTCCCAATGTTCTTATGTGCACTGTTGTTCAAAGACTTCTCAGAGTAATGTGGGTGTGTTACCCCCCAATACTATGTGCAAACTTGTTCAAAGGTTTTTCAGGGTAACTTGGGTGTGCTATCCCCAATGTTCTTATGCGTACTGTTGTTCAAAGGTTTCTGAGGTTGACTTTGGTGTTATTCCCCATTAAAAAGGAAACAAAAACCAAAAGACAAAGAGAAAAATAAAAGTTGGTTGAAATGGTAGGGAATCACTGGTAGTTATTACCGGCTTGCTGAGACACTTCAAACATCAGTTTCTCCTCTTGCTCTATTTTTTTCACACTGCTAGGGAGAAATGGAACTAGTAGGAGAGAGACGTTGGATGGGACCTTAGTAAGAGGGCTCTCTATCCCCAGTGGCAGGGCTTCATGCAACAGCAAAGAGTTCACAGGGTTAACTAATGTAATTCCCCCCCAATGTTAACTCTAGGAACTCCTCACTGCTGGGTTAAGTCACACCACTGGCTTAACCATTGGGTTGGCCCTGCCCACTGCTTCACAAATTAGCATAAATTAGTATAAAATAGCATATGTAAATTTCAGGCAAATATTCTTCCTCTTTTCTGCCAATGCATCAGTGGCCACCCTAGGTGTGTTACCTGAGTCAGAGAGACTGTGGCCTCTCCTGAGAGGAGCTGGCTACGACCTGGGAATGGTTGTAAAGTCTTGAATGAAGTGAGATGGTAAGCCTAAGTAGGGCTTAACCCTGAGAATTATATGGACTTTGTGTTATGAAAAAGAACTATCAAGCAGAAAGAAGAAAGAGAGCAAGGAAAAGGAAGCTTGGTAAGCTATAGAGAAACTGAAGCAGAGCCAATTTCAGGGATGAGATGGGAAGGCTGGGTGGGCCTGTCTTCCAAAACTTCCTTGAGACTCGAGTAAATGCACCTGAATTACAAGCTGAGAGCTTTCTCCTAAGTTGGACTTGATTTGGGGATAGAGTGGGACTCATTAAACCTGGGCTGAGAGCCCTACAAAGAGTAAAAGAATATAAGCTGTGTGATAAATTAGTGCGATGAGATCCCCAAAGAAGCTGATTAGAGACTCTAGAGAGAGTAAGGGGATGAGGGACCCTTGGGCACAGCCCTAAAATAACAAAAAAAATAAACACACATTACTTGGAGCTGAGAGCTCTAAACAGATAGGAGGGATGAGGGATCCCTAAAATAATGCTAAACTCCTGAGAAGGAGAAATAACTTTGAGAAAGTAGTAGCTAGTCAAAAAGAAAATAAAAGCTCTAAGAAAGTGAGAGAAAACTAAAAGAGATGGGGTGGGACCCTTGAGCATTGCTCTAAAACCTATATGGTGTATCCTAACCTCAGAGAGGAGTAATGAACTATGGGGTGGAGAACCCTTGGCTGTCCTGAGAGGAGAAATACAGAGATATGGCGGGGAACCTTGGTCATAGCCCTAAAACAAATGAAAAAATCCTGAGGAGATTCTGAGAGCTTCAGGGACACAGAGAAAACGAGTGTTAGTGTAAACATGTACAGGTGTAATGTATTCTTTGTAATCTGCTGTACACTCTGCTTATGCTTTATCAGACGAGGCTTATCTGTGGTAACCCTATCTTGTGGGGGAGGTGTGTGGCAGAGTGGGAACACAGGGACTGGGAAAGAGCCAAAATGACCACTGCACCAAACTTAAGATGGCTGCTGGCAGGAAGCTAGTGTACTATTTACGGCATGACTTTTCCTATAAACCAGAAGTGGTTGAACCAGGAAGGGGAGTAGTGTTTGGAGCCTGAGATGGGAGCTGCCAGGAGAGTGTTAACAATGTGGTAAGCAGCTGGGAGCTGTTGTGGAGAAACTGGCTGAGAGCTGGCAGTTATTCCTGAGAGGGAATATGGACTAAGGACTTTGGGAAGAGTTGGGAACTCTGGGTAAGCTAGAGAGTGAGCTTGACCCTGAGCGTTATCTGGAGACTGTGTCAAAGCTGAATAAAAGCAATTTGAGTTGATTCCCTAAGACTCTGTTGTACTTGGGCCTGATCTTGTAAAGACGTACGCCTGGCAAGAGGCGACCCGCCACAAGCCAGTCCTCAGAAACTCGGTAATACTCGCAAATACATTTTTTACTATTGAGTACAGCTCTAATTATGCCCCACTTTATGAACTTCAACTGCAAGATCATCCTTTGAAAGGCAGAAATGATTATACATGGCAACATGAACAACTTAATCTCATGTCTAGCAAACGAGCCAGTGCTGGAGGTAACAAATTCCTTCATAAAGAAGAATCCAAACTTCCTGTTTTGTTGGGAGTATGTGAACATGGTTATGATCCTACTTGCATTTATGCAAGCACAAAGGGATGGCATCTGGGACTTACATTTTGATTTTTTGTGATCAATGCTGCCTTTATTTATGAGGTATGATCATATTAACTATGCACGTGGGGGAACTATACCTGAGTGAGATGCACCAACTACCAGATGAAGTCAAAGAGTAGTTTAGGAAGGGAAACTTTGTTATTAAAAGGTATTCTTGACCTATTTTCAAGGCATTTACCTATTTACTTAAATCCAACAATTGTTTGTTTGTCTCGAGGCTCTTATCCTCCACAGCACTCATCCTCTTCTCCATTGTATCCATTCTCTTGGAGATATTCTCCATTTATTTGTCCAGAGCATCCATAGTGGCCTGGAGTTTGGACACTGTCATCATTTGCCCAAGCTCATTTTGAGCAGTTTGGAGTTCTTCACTGATACCTAGTAGTACCGCTGCAAACTGCAACTCCTGCTCCAGCCCCACAGCGTCTGGCCTGGATTCCTCCACCGCCATGCTGGAATGTGTGGGCTTTTCAGCTGTCGGGGAGGCAGCCTGTATCTGCTGCTTTCAGTAGCAATCCAGCATGTGTTTAATTAGTTGTGTTTTTTTTTACTTTCTGGATCTGGGGAGCTTCTCCCCTCTGGGACATACCTTTTTTTGCAGGTTTTTTATGTCTGTAGAGGTGAAAGTAGACAATTCAGGGAGGGGAGATGTCCCAGTCACTGCCAGTTCTTGCACCCCTCCATCGCTGTAGTTGTGAGTCTGTTGCTGAGCAATAACCTTGCTTCCTTTGTGAATGGCAGCCCATGGTGTCCCCTCTGTGTGTGTATCTACCCTCTGTATCTAGAGTGCTTGTCCTATGATGTGCCCTGTAGTCCTCGTGTATTTCCTTGCTTTCCCTGTGTCCTGGAATAGAATTACTTAAGTTTTATCCTTTAGGAGTGTGCATGTCTTTTTTGTTATTACAGTAACAATAATGAACATTGTCATTTTCATTATCATTATTGCAATAACGCAAACGACTAATAATGAAAATAGAAATGAAAATGACATTTTGTTTTTGAAATAAAGGGAAAAAACTGAAAAATGTATTTCTGGCTATAACATTTGTTTCTTCTTCAATTCTGATGAAACGTGGGGAGATTGTAACCCCAATGGAGGGCACTATGTGTACCAATTTTCAAAACTATTTATTAGATAAAGGGAACCGATCATAGAAGCAATTGAACATTGTGATTTTAAGAAAAGCTCCATACACATTCATGGCTACTACTTTTTTAACTTCCATGCAATTTTCATGAAACCTGTGAATATTATGTCCCTCCACAAGCTTAAAACTCAGGCCCAGACTTAGGGGCAGGTCCCCTAGGCCCGGGCCTTGGGCGGCATTTTCTGGGGGCAGCAATCCTGGCACTGGCTCTGCACCGCTCCGTTTTTGTTTTTCTTCCTGCACAGCTGAGGCTGTTGCCCACAGCCAAAGCCTGCTGCCTGGGTCCCCATCCCTCACCTGCCTCTGCCATCTGCCTGCTAGTAGGGCTGCAGCAGCGGGACAACTGGGAGATAAAGCGGTTTGTTTACAAACAATTCCTCCCCACATGAGTGAGCAGAAGGTTGTTGCCTTGTAAAGAAGGTTCTTCGAGATAGTTCCCCCTCAGAATGACAGTTCCTTCCAACTCTTTCTAAGAATATAAGAAAAAAATTCCATGCAGGGCTGGAAGGGTGGGTGTTGTGAGACTGTAATCTCAAAGAACCTTCTTTACAAGGCAGCAACCTTCTGTTCTTCTTCGAGTGGCTCCTCACATGCCCTTTTTACATGGCTCTGCTGGGTGGAGGGTCTATGGGCGCGCTAGTGCATAGGCAGGGCATGCACATGGCCGCACATGCATCCCCACTCACCCCCCGCTCATCTGCACCCACGGAGCTTCCTCCATTTCCCCCGGTTGCTCCATGCATGGGGACAAGTGGGGTGTGTATGGGGATGCGTGTTAGGCAGGCGCATGCATGCACCCCCAGTCACCACAGGCATGCATGCCATATCATTCACACAGAAATCCCCTACCCATGAACATGCAGCATGGAGGCAGGGCTGTTACCGGGATTGAGGTCCCCCTCTTTCTCTAGGTTGTCCCCCAGATGCCCACTAGGTCAGCCGCAACCCAGTTGTCTGTGTCCACATGGGTTCCCAAGTGATCAGAAACCCTCACTGCAATCAGGGATCTTTCAGATGTCTGCACCCCTAGAAATGATTCCCCTTGTTCTCCCAACCTAGCCATAACTCAGAGAACCTTCTCTGGCCAGCCGTAGCTTGAACAACTTCACGGTGGGGTTGTCTATTATAAAAAAGGTCCATCTGGGCTCTCACCTAGATAGGGTACTCCCTTAGTGAACCCCCCAAGGCCAAATAAACACACAAGCACGCTAGGCTTGGTTATAAAGCATACATTTAGTACATACAAGTATAAGGCTGTTGCTTAGATGGTACAAGTCAATAAATCAAATATAAAGTACACGTATTCTAAAATACACTGAAGTTCCCTAACTGTCCTCTTACCCTAAGGCACGGTCCAAGTCCATTAGAGTCTCTCATGGCCTTGGTGTTGAGGCCAGGCTCAGTCCCTTAGCTGAATTGAAAGATCTCTAGTTCATGGTTGTGCAGCCCCTCCTGCAAGCTGCTTACTCCTTGCTGGTCAAGATGGAAGACAGTAGAGCTCCTGTGTCTTTCCTTTCTTTGCAGGGGGTTTGGGTCACCTCCTGCTCCTTTTGTTGTTCTGAGCTGGTTGCAGATCCCACTTGGATGTTACCTTTGCAACAAAATGCTCATTCTGCCTGACAATGGTTTTTCTGTCCCTCCACCCTGCCAAACCAGTTCAGCAGGGTGGTAAGGCTCACAATCTTCTAATAGTTATCTTTAGCTGTCCTTGTTAGTGGACATATTTACCCCTCAGTACTGTAAATTATGTATCCCATTACCCCAAATGACTCTGTTGCCCCCCTTTCCCCCATGACAGGGGCTTGGCTTGGGGGCAACAGACTGAGATGGGCCTAGGGGTGCAAAATTCCTAAATCCAGCCCTAGTAACACTCCTGCCAATTTTCAGGATTGGATAAAGGGTCCTGAGGTATAAGCCATTAACTTGAAACTACATTTCCATCTGTAACATTTGTATATTCCATCCTGTTTACAAGATATTTGGCAGGAATGTATCACATACCTTCCCTGTCATTTCTGCCAAAATACTGGACAATATGATAAAGGGACCCAATTTTATAAGTAATTGAAGTTGTCCCCTTGAAGACCATTATTCAGATAAATAGTCGCACATGCAGTGCCAGTCAGAGGCAGGCACCTGGCATAGCGGGGGAGAGAGGCTGTAGGAGGGAGGATGTGCAACAACCCAAAAGACTGACACACATTCACTGGCCAATTACTTTATGCTTCTAGCTTTACAGGACCAATTGGTAGTGGCTTTGAGGCGGGCATAGAAGGAACATAACTGAGACTTTGGGGATAGCATCCCAGTAATCAGGAGACATAGTTTACACATCCAGGCTGTCCAGTTATCATCACAATTACATCCTGCAGCACTGTGACAGAGGACATAAGAGAATCTCCATTGGCTCTTTCCTAAACAGATGCTTCTGACTTCTCAGTAATAAGTGAGGAAGAGATGTTGGAATGGTCACAGCACAGAATGAGGATATTTGGTTGACATTTCTGCTGGCCAATTGGCATCACAAACCGATCTTATACCACAGTGACACATAAGAGAATCCCTGGCATAGGCTCCTTCTCTGCGTATGTTGTGCAGGCATATAAAACTGGGACCCTTTACCCACCCATCATGCATGTTGCAGGGCTGCATAGGGTGCCAATGTGATCCTGAAACATGTGTGATGGGTGGGGAGGCGCTTGTCTAAAAACACCCTTACTCAGTCCAAATGGCCAGAAGGATCCATTAAAATATGTTGGAATTCTGCCTAAGAGAGTTGGGGACACAGCTGGAAACTTAGGAGTGCAGTGAAACCCTCTTCTGACTCCAAAATAATACTGAGAAATCGCTTTTTAAAAAACAGCAACCAAACTATCCCCTCACACACACATACTTCTGCATTGTCTAAGAAATATGCCACAGAAATATACTGAAACATGTTGACCTCTATCCCAATGGTATTTGGAGAAACACTGAGGGATCCCTAAAAACCCACTGTTTTCCATTGACTCAAGGTGGGTATTTGGGGGTTCATCAGTGTGTGTCCCAAACACTATTTTGGTAGAACCCACCCACCATGTCCCAATTTATTCCTGGCCATTTGGAAGGACTCAAGGCATTATCTAGTCAATGTGAGTAAATTTATTTTTATTTTATTAAAAAACATTTGATATCCCATCCCTCCTGCGAAATGCAGCTCGGGGTGGCTTACAAGATATAAAAGTATAAAAACACAAAAATACACAAACAGCAACATAAAACATTTAAAATAGGAGGAAGAGGGAAAAAAGAGGGAAACATCCCCCTGGGAAATGAGGAAGGGGGGGGGGAACACGCCACCCTTACCACCCCCATAAAAATAAAAACCCACCCTCACCCATCTCCCTCACCAAAGGCCTGGCAGAACAGCCACATCTTGCATTGACATCGAAAAGAGGAGAGGTCTGGGGCCACCTGGGCCTCTGCTGGGAGTGAGTTCCACAGCCTCAGCATGGCCACCAAGAATGCCCTCTCCATAGTCGCCCCCTGGGATACCTGGGGGACTTCGAGAAGGGTGCTCCTGGTCGACAGCAGGGGCCGATCCAGAGCACAGAGAGAGAGGCGATCCCACAGATATACGGGGCCCAAGTCATATAGGGCTTTATAGATAAGAACCAGCACCTTGAATTGGGCCCGGAAGACTATAGGCAGCCAGTGCAGAGAATGGAGCACCGGTGTAATGTGCTCACGGTGACCTGTCCCTATAAGGAGGCTATTTATTCCTCCATGTTATTTTGAAGTATGTATTTGGGGTCCCACTGCACCCCTGAGAACATTTTGAGGTCTCCAAGTGTATCCCCAGCACTGTTAGTCACGATCCCAACATATTTTAATGGATCCCTATGGCCATTCAGAAGAGGTCTATGCATTCCTTCTTATGACCATTTGGTGTCCTTTTAAGTATGTCCCATTTTCGGGTTCTCTTCCTGTATCTTGCCTTACCTTGCCCCTTTCCAGCTACCCCCTGGTGTCTGACAGGGTCAAGTGGGAACACATCCCCGTACTAGTATTCCAGGTCTGGTCAGGGGGGAATCTGCGAAGCCTGTGACAGCTCCCAAACGAAATGTGCCCCAAAATTCCAGAATACAATTCTCCCAAATGACACAATGGTGAAAAACTCCAGATCTAAGGCCATTTCTTGGGTTCAGTTTTTTTGCTGTTGCAGTGCTGAGATGCATCAGATTCTGGAATCTCAAGTTGCATCCAGCATGGGGTAATGTGATCTGCAGTTAAATTAAGAATTTGGTGAATGGAGTGAAAAAAAATTAAATTAATCAGGATCCATACTTCAGATATGGGGATTCTCACTGTTGTGGTGTTGGAATGTATCCGATTTCAGAATATTTTTGTGTATTTAGTGTAGGGGGATACAATAGCTAGACAGAATAATATGGGGGACGGAGTTAAAATATCACTAGGATCCATGAGGATCCATGCCTTTCATCCGAGTTTTTTTCACAGCTCCGGTATTGGGATGCATCATATTCTGGAACAGTGGGGCACGTTTAGGTGGGTCATATCCCTATAGTTGCTAGAATCCTTGAGGATCCATCTGAATTATATGGGCTTGTTCCGTGTAAGTGGATGTGTTCTATAGTTGGATGGTGGCATTTTTGAGATTGGGTGAAAAAATCACTAGAATCATTGAGGCTCTGTGACTCAAATCTGTTTGTTTTGATTCCCACCACTGCAGCAGCAGAATACACTAGATTCTAGAATTTTGGGGTGTGTACTTTGTGCAGGGATGTGTTTTGTAGTAAGATTGTGAAATTTGTAGGATCAAGTAAAATTTAACAGGATTAATCAAGATTCATGTTTTAGAGAGAAGATGCAACTATTATCTACATGTTGGAGCTTGTACTAACTTTCAAAGTGGCCTGGGGAAGGAGGAGGAAGAGGATCCTCACCTCCACTTCAGAGCATCCTATCTGCATTTACTTTTGCAGCTTCTGGGCTTTCCCTTCTGAACATGGCTGTAAAACAGCAGGGGAAGTGGGGGAAAGGATTAGTCTTAATTTTGCTATCCTATAATCTGGGATGGGGGGCAAAATTTAAAGAGGGTGTGGCGAAACGCTAGCAGGGGGCACTATACCGCTGAGCAACCCACCTCACTGTGTTTCTCCAAATCTGACTGGGGTCCCCACAGCTGACAAACCCCCGAAAACCTTTGGTATTCCACTGCCACCACCTGAGTGTATCCCAGCGGGCATTCACACCACTCAGGAAATGTGAACCCCCACAGGCATAGGCGTCACAGGTTCCCAAGAGCACTCACCTTTCCTGGCACTCTTTTCCTGGGATTTCCTCCTCTGCATTGGAGGCCGATCCCCAGAGTCACCCACAGGAGGCTTCCCTTGGTCCCAAAGCTGTTGGCTTCTAGCCAAATAGGTAGTTTCCCCCTCTTCAGTAACTTGGCCTGGTTACCTGGTCTAAGGAGACATTTAATGGTCAGCCAATAACACACCCACCCACCCACCCAGTAGGGTAAAAACAAACTTTAGAATTTACTGGTACATATAAAAAGCAATATAAGCATAGTTTACACCAAGAACCAAGAGGTGGAAAAAACCCTTTGAGCAATTGCGAGTCAATTCTTTGGACCTGGTAGTCCATTTGGAACACGTCTCTCTACAACTGTAACTATCTGATGTAGCAGGCAAACTAGCAAAGTACTCATGCAGGACCGTTCTGGTCTGATCTCCATAGGGGATGTTTTTCCTATGGGGTCCAAGTTCTTGTCCTGGCTAGGCCAGAGTTACTGCCAAGCCATGCAGTCCATGTGTGTCTCAGGCAGAGAGGACATGAGTGTAGCAGAGTGTGCCAGAGAGTGAGCCCAGAGTGACCGGAGAGAGAGAGACCCAAAAGCCTCTGGCTCAGTCCTTTTAAAAGTTCCCTTTCCCCTCCCTGTGATTCGTTCAGCAAAGTCACCTGGCTCAGGTACAGATTCCCCCTGACCAGTCCAAGCCAATCAAGTTTCTGCCTCCTGCCGGCCTTAGGGAATTCCTTAGGAATTTCAGGAATGTGAGTTATAGACATGTGCTGGTTTAGAGGCCTAGACCTCTGTTAAGCCTGACTCACAGTTTCAGGCAAGTGTCCTTGTCCAGGCAAGTGGCATTTTGCCACAAGGGGACTGCCCTTGCATCCTATGATTCTCTCCACTTCCTTCCCAAGAGCATTTGAATTTCTTTGGGGTGGGAAGGGGGTGAAAGATTTCTACCACCATGTTCCCCACTGCTGTTGGGTAAATTCAGATATTCCCATAGGAAGAAAAATGGTGCTTTCTCTGGTGGCATTGTCAAGTGTGGGGCCTGAGGGAGAGGCCGAGTGATGGTCAGGGCTGGACCTTTGGCAGCTGAAGGGTCTCACCTCAGTTTGGGCTTTTATACTCAATGGCAGTACAGTACCAGCAGGGAGCACCCTGCCTTATGCACTGGGGCTAGAAAGACTGGCACAGCGAGATGCCTTCTAGCCGAATCCCCAACACCTAGCTCAGCAGATGTGCACACTTTCTAAAAAGTTTCTTGGTTGATACTTTACATGTGCTGTTTAGTGAAAACAAACAAAACAAACCATGCCCCTTACCTGCCCACCTCCATAAAGCCCCAGGCTCTAGGAAAAGGGTTGGATATAAACCAGTGGGGGTGGAAAAAACATGTTGCATGCACAGACCCTAAAGAGTTCGGGGGCACAGGCCAGGCCCATGTCTAATTTTGAACCCCCATGGCAAGAACTGAAATTAAAGATGAAACTGTCCACTGTCTCTGAACTGGTGTGGCGGGGGGGGGAGAGATATTTTAAAGCTCTGGTCCTTTAACAATGCTTTGATGTGTCTCTGTGTCAGGGAACAGATGTTCTTTGGGGTTATCAGATTAGAGATCTTGCAAATCCCCAGCCCCACCCCCCCTTTCCTTTGCACCCTTGCATTAAGGTCCCTTGGTGCTCCCTCCCCCCCGCCCGCCCGCATATCTGTTCCTTGGCCCTGATGTCCCCATCATGCTTAGGTCCAGGGATTTGCACCATCCAGTCTCAGCCAGTACACCCCCATTTGTAGACTCTTTGGGGCATTGGGATTCTGGGGGCAGCGAGCTTTTCAGGGCAGAATTCTCTGAGAAGGAACCTGTGCCTCCTTGTCTGAAACTTCCAAGCTGCATTATCTTCAGTGGCCAGTTGATGGCACCAGAGTACGACAGACGCCTGCATCCGTTCTATTGGATTAGCCAAGGAGCCCACTGCCCAGGCCTCACCATGGTTTAAGACAAGTGTTAATAATTATTTACTGGTCCTCAGGAGCCTCTGATGTTTGCAGGCTACAGGCAATGGGCTTCATCTCCTCACATTGGATTAGCAAATAAGGTATAAGATCCATCCAGCCAAGGGCGCTCCTTTGTTTTATTATTACTATTATTATTTATTAAGGAGCCACGATAGCGGCTCCTTTAGTTAAGGCAGAGTTAACTCTCTTCAGTAAGAGGCCCATTGATTTCAATGGGAGTTCTCGGGGCAATTTCCTCTGACTTGCAACCAACGTTGACAGGGTTTTCTCTTTGATCTACTTAGTAAGAGAGAATCTGGTTGCATACAGAAGTCAGGAAATGGTCAGGGTATGTGCGTCTCATTTCACATTGTGAAATGGAGTAGTAGAAGATGTTTATTTTAGGTTTTATTTGTGTGTGTGTGTGTGTGTGTGTGTGCTTTTATGGAACTTAGCTCACTCATGTGCAAAAGGGGTGGCACAAATCTGCCCCCTGCTGACTGCTTGCGCTGCAATAAACCCATGCACTATTCACACTGACATGACACTGACTCACAGCCTAGTCAGTGTCATGTCAGTTACACAGTGCCCCACTTTCCCGGCTCCCGGAGAGGGGAGAGGAGCGGAGCCGGGGAGCGGAGTGCTGTGTAACTGACATGACACTGGGCATTTTTAGACACACATTCAAGTTCCAGATGTTTCAATCTTCTGGGTTTACAAGTCCACAAGTAAGTTCCGGATTCATTCTTCACACAAACACTGCCCTGAAGCAGCCAAAAGTAACCGCAGCTGTAAATGTGACAGGCTGCCATGGAAATCAAGTGACCACAGCTGCCTGGAGTAAAGCAGTTTACCAGGAGAACCTTTTACACATGAAAGTTCTGGGAGAAGTTTCATGCAGAAGTTAAAAGATTCGGATGTTTAAGATCTGGATGAGTGATTTAGACACAAAGAAAGTTCTGGATGTTACAGCAAACATCCAGGAGAAATGTGTGTCTAAAAACACCCACTGACTACAGTAGTCAGTGTCATGTCAGTTACACAGCTCCCTGCTTCCATGGCTCTCGGATACCGGAGAGGAAAGGAGCAGCGGGGCCTGTGTAACTGACATGACACTGACTAGACTAGTCAGTGTCATGTCAGTTACACAGCTCCCCGCTTCCCCGGCTCTCAGGTCCACGAGAGGGGAGAGGAGCAGAGCCGGGAAGCGGGGCACTGTGTAACTGACATGACACTGTGAATGGAGCAGCGCGGGGAGCAGTTTCCCCAAGAGGCATCGGCCGACTCAAGCAGCAGCGCTGGGTGGGGGGGGGGG
>QEPC01009812.1:142495-153035 GCA_003113815.1 Sphenodon punctatus | reverse complement strand
GACCAGCCGATCCCCGCACATATCCTGGCTGCACATTCCCTCCCAGAGCCAGGATATGTGTGGGGGGAGTGGGGGAAGGTCTGAAAGCAGCCTCAGTGAGGCTGCTACCTCCAGCCATTTGACAAGGTCTCAGTGTGCTGGATCGCCTGGATTTTTGGCACCTTTTGTTTCTGAGGGGGGCGGGAACAGCCATTGACCTCTTGCAGTCCTGCTGCTCCAGTTCCCTTCCAGTCATGAAGGCTCCTATGCCTCTTGTGGCTGCTGCTGCTTTTCATTTATAGGACATGGAGACCCAAGGCTAGGGCAGTAGAAGTGTGAAGGGCTAGCTGAGCTGGGCAGTGTAATTGCTGTCACTGGAGTCTCTTCTAGCCCATGCAAATGCAGATTAACCAAGTAGATCTGAAAGAGGGTACCCGCAAAGACAGGTAACTCATAGAATTTCCAGTACCTAAATCGACCTGGTAATGAGCAGGTACCATGCAGTACCCAATTATGACCCAATTGGGGACCCGATGTCCTGAAATATGTCAATGTCTGATTCTGGAATGTTGACTTCTGGTACTGATTTTTTGACATATTTGTTGATATACTGACTCCCAACATCAATTTATTGCATTTTTGTAAGGTCCTTACAATTTGTTTGCAACTTCTGGTTCCAGAAAACTACTTCTGATTCCAATTTTTGTTTACTTTTTTTCAATTTGTCTTCTTAAAACATTTATATATAGGTTTTACATCCCAGAAAATGAACTTTCCAGTCCTGGAAAGTCAACTTCCAGTACCAGGAAAGTACTTCCAGTCACTTTAAAATAATGATTAAATGATTATACTGTACAAATAGTCAATATGCAATGACCTATGGTCAAGCTAATAAAGTTTGATTTGATTTTGATTTGATTTAAAATAATAATACTAATTTTGCCAGTTTTTCAGGTTTCCAACTTGATATACCAATTGTGTTACTCCAAGATTCTCCTAGGAATTAGCTCCACCATTGAGTCAGGGATCCTCGTAGAAAAGCTTAAGTTTTCTCACCAAAAAGTCACAATAGACAATTATTATTACTAAAATGCTACAATTTATTGCCCTGCCACACTGGTTTACACACTACTATAAAAGCACTACAGAAGTACGCAAAAAAGGTGATTGATTACAAAGTTATATATTCTTGGAGAATATATTTTACCACACAGATATTGCAGGTCCCAAAAAAGTTGTTCAGTGTCTGTGGGGTTCTGCTGAGGAAGATAAGATGTTAANGCTGGTGTTCGGCAGGCTGCAGCCTGCAGGGAGTGAAGGCCTGGTGAGACTTCGGCACAGGTAAGTACCAAGTGGCTGGGTGTCCCTGGGGCCCCGCTCTGCCCCGATGCCCCCGTGCCCTCAGAACAGGGGCGGATTGGGAAATCAAAGTGGCCCAGGAAAGATATAGTGTTAGTGGCCCTGTGCAAAGGAACCAATCCAGCAGGTCATGGAACTCCATTGTGTGCATGGCATGGCTGAACTTGAGATTGTTGTCCTTGATATGTTTATATCTGGACCTCAAGTTCTTTACCTGCTGCATGCATTGAGTGACATCCCTATTGTACCCCAAATGCTGCATCTCCTGGGCGATGGCTTCATAGACCCATTTGGTCTTGTAGCTGTGCACCAGGTTGTACTGGACCGTTTCAGCCCCTGCACGTGTATGAATTCCAGGTTCTCATCCCTGGTCCAGGGGTTCCCCTTTGGGGTTCTGCCTGTGGGGGGCTGTCCAGCTTTGCAGCGTGGGGCTGTTGTGGCAGTGGAGCGGGTGGTCTCCTGTAGGGGGAATTCATGTGGGTGAGCGGCTGTTGTGCTGCACCCCTGTTGTTGCTGTGGGGTGTTCCTTGCCCTCCCCCTCCAGGGGTTCCTGCTGTTTTTCCTGACTGCCACGGAGGCCCTCCAAGGCTGTCTCCGCAGTGGTGCTGTGCACCAGGGTTTGTGTGCTATCCTGTGGATGGTGGAGCTGTCAGCTGTCTGCAGGGCCAGTCCTACCACAGGGCAGCTCGGGGCAGCCACCCCAGGCCCCACTCCTGGGGGGGCCCCGCACTTGGGATACCCAGTCTGACAGTGGCCGGGAGCTGGGAGCCCCGAGCACGGGGACCCTGGCCGACTGTGACAGGCAGCAGAGGGGGCCAGCAGGAGTGAGGGAGAGGCAGAAGCCCCGCCTCCCCCACACTACGTGCCCCCCGTCCACTGCCTGTCACAGTCTCAGTCAGGGGAAATGAGGGTGAGAGAGGCTTAGGCCATGCCTCTCCCTCATTTCCCCTGGCCAAGAGACTGACAGGCTGCGGGGGGGACACCCACGGACATCTGCTTCTTCGCTGACTTCTCCCGGAAGTGAGGGAGAGTCAGTAGAGACCCCACCTCTCCCTCATGCTGCTGGTCCTCTTCACTGTCTGGCTGTTTCAGCCAGAGGAAATGAGGGAGAGGCGGGGCCTCTGCCTCTCTCACCCTCATTTCCCCTGGCTGAGACTAGTCTGTGACAGGCAGCAGAGAGGGGGGCAGCGGAACATCTGGTGGCGGTAGGAAGCACAGCGGCAGATTTAATCTGCTGCAGTGGGGCCTGCCCTGCCTGAAGCTCCGAGCCTGGTGCGAGGCTTGCGGTGGCAATGACAATGACAACTGATGGGAGCAGCAGCAGCAGCAGCAGCGACTGGATTAGGTAGGTGCTCCGATGTCCACTCAGGCTTGGGGATGAGCAGAGGGGAGTGCCCCTCCGCCCATCCCTGAGTCCAGGCCTGGGTAGCATGCCATCCCCAGGCTTGGTAGCACCCCCTGAGCCACGGAGTGCCTCCTAGGCCCGCTGGCAGAACATAGGGGCCCCGCATTTCTTCCCTGTGCTGGGCCCCACTTAGACTAAGGCTGGCCCTGGCTGTCTGCCTGGCATTTCCCTGGCATTTGCTCAGGACTTGTCTGCGCCCTCCTCTGTGTGGGTGGGTTCCCCCGATCTTACCTCGCTGTCTGATGTGCTCTCCTCCCTGGGCCCCATGGTTGTGGTTGGGGGTGGGAGGTGCTTCCGGACATGCATTGTGCCCTCTGCCCTGTGTTGGTATGGGAGAGCTGTCAATTTTCATCCTGCTTCCCCCCCCCCAGTACCGGTTGCCTGGGGCCCTCTCCCCTGGGCCTCCAGGGGTCCATCTGCTTACCCTGTGCATGTTGTGGCACTGGCTCCCTTTGTTTTGTCTAGGGCTTTTCTGTCTGACATGTTGGGAGCCAGCGCACCCATGTCCTCGCTCACTTCTCCTACTGGCCAGGCATTTGGCATCTCTCCCAGTGGATGTGTCTGTTCAGAGGTTCCTGTAGGGCCTCTCTAGCTGTGTCTCGCTGGTTTCAGTGGACCCTGTCCATGGGTGGGTTTGCTTTGCTGTTTACATGGACGGGTGGGTGTTGAACACCCATCTCCACCCACCTCCACCCATGGAGCATGCTTGCTCCTTCATGGATGCTCCGTAGGTGGCGGGTGGGTGTTGATGAGTGGGTCACAGAATTGTGCACACCCACCCGATGCCGTACACGCAGATGCTCTCCCACCCATCCGATGGGTGTTCATGGGTGTTGGTGGGTGGGTGGTATCCATGTAAAAACGGCCTTAGTCGCTCCAGTACTCATGACTGGGAAAAGGTTGAGAACCCCTGCCCTAGTATGTATAGGCTGGGGTTGGTGGAGCCGAGGCCTCACTCAGTGAGCCTTAAGAGTTAAGTCAGAAGGGCAGGCATGGCCAAGCCCCACAGAAAGCAAACAGAACCCTCCCCCCCCCTTAGAACCCCACATCCGTCAACACACTGGGGGGAAATATCAGCATTCTTGTGATGCGGGCCTGGCTGTGGCATATGGTGAAGGCTTACGCCTATAGAGCTAAATACCACTATGTGAATTGAGGATTGGAGTCTTTCATCATCCACAGCTACTTAAGCACGGTATGGTCTTGACCAAGATAAAGGATTCTCTCAATAAATAATACTACAGTGGGTGTTTTAACACACACATTTCTCCTGGATGTTAGCTGTTACATCCTGAACTTTCTGTGTGTCAAAATCACTCATTCAGATCTTAACCATCCAGATCCTTGAACTTCTGCGTAGTACTTCTCCCAGAACGTTTGTGTGTAAAAGGTTCTCCTGGTAAACTGCTTTGCTGCAGGCAACTGTGGTCACTTGGTTTCCATGGCAGCCTGTCACGTCTACAGCTGCGGTTACTTTAGGCTGTCTCAGGGCAGTGTGTGTGCTGTCTCTTATACACATCTAGATACTGCCACGGAGGCCCTCCAAGGCTGTCTCCGCAGTGGTGCTGTGCACCAGGGTTTGTGTGCTATCCTGTGGATGGTGGAGCTGTCAGCTGTCTGCAGGGCCAGTCCTACCACAGGGCAGCTCGGGGCAGCCACCCCAGGCCCCACTCCTGGGGGGGCCCCGCACTTGGGATACCCAGTCTGACAGTGGCCGGGAGCTGGGAGCCCCGAGCACGGGGACCCTGGCCGACTGTGACAGGCAGCAGAGGGGGCCAGCAGGAGTGAGGGAGAGGCAGAAGCCCCGCCTCCCCCACACTACGTGCCCCCCGTCCACTGCCTGTCACAGTCTCAGTCAGGGGAAATGAGGGTGAGAGAGGCTTAGGCCATGCCTCTCCCTCATTTCCCCTGGCCAAGAGACTGACAGGCTGCGGGGGGGACACCCACGGACATCTGCTTCTTCGCTGACTTCTCCCGGAAGTGAGGGAGAGTCAGTAGAGACCCCACCTCTCCCTCATGCTGCTGGTCCTCTTCACTGTCTGGCTGTTTCAGCCAGAGGAAATGAGGGAGAGGCGGGGCCTCTGCCTCTCTCACCCTCATTTCCCCTGGCTGAGACTAGTCTGTGACAGGCAGCAGAGAGGGGGGCAGCGGAACATCTGGTGGCGGTAGGAAGCACAGCGGCAGATTTAATCTGCTGCAGTGGGGCCTGCCCTGCCTGAAGCTCCGAGCCTGGTGCGAGGCTTGCGGTGGCAATGACAATGACAACTGATGGGAGCAGCAGCAGCAGCAGCAGCGACTGGATTAGGTAGGTGCTCCGATGTCCACTCAGGCTTGGGGATGAGCAGAGGGGAGTGCCCCTCCGCCCATCCCTGAGTCCAGGCCTGGGTAGCATGCCATCCCCAGGCTTGGTAGCACCCCCTGAGCCACGGAGTGCCTCCTAGGCCCGCTGGCAGAACATAGGGGCCCCGCATTTCTTCCCTGTGCTGGGCCCCACTTAGACTAAGGCTGGCCCTGGCTGTCTGCCTGGCATTTCCCTGGCATTTGCTCAGGACTTGTCTGCGCCCTCCTCTGTGTGGGTGGGTTCCCCCGATCTTACCTCGCTGTCTGATGTGCTCTCCTCCCTGGGCCCCATGGTTGTGGTTGGGGGTGGGAGGTGCTTCCGGACATGCATTGTGCCCTCTGCCCTGTGTTGGTATGGGAGAGCTGTCAATTTTCATCCTGCTTCCCCCCCCCCAGTACCGGTTGCCTGGGGCCCTCTCCCCTGGGCCTCCAGGGGTCCATCTGCTTACCCTGTGCATGTTGTGGCACTGGCTCCCTTTGTTTTGTCTAGGGCTTTTCTGTCTGACATGTTGGGAGCCAGCGCACCCATGTCCTCGCTCACTTCTCCTACTGGCCAGGCATTTGGCATCTCTCCCAGTGGATGTGTCTGTTCAGAGGTTCCTGTAGGGCCTCTCTAGCTGTGTCTCGCTGGTTTCAGTGGACCCTGTCCATGGGTGGGTTTGCTTTGCTG
This sequence comes from Sphenodon punctatus, assembly GCA_003113815.1. NCBI lineage: Eukaryota > Metazoa > Chordata > Lepidosauria > Sphenodontia > Sphenodontidae > Sphenodon > Sphenodon punctatus. Next base: position 147,282 of record QEPC01009812.1, on the reverse strand, counting down.
TTTACATGGACGGGTGGGTGTTGAACACCCATCTCCACCCACCTCCACCCATGGAGCATGCTTGCTCCTTCATGGATGCTCCGTAGGTGGCGGGTGGGTGTTGATGAGTGGGTCACAGAATTGTGCACACCCACCCGATGCCGTACACGCAGATGCTCTCCCACCCATCCGATGGGTGTTCATGGGTGTTGGTGGGTNTAAAAAAATTGAAAGGAAACAATCCCATCTGAGACCAATACAGTGTTTTCCTAAAAGAAAAGTAAAGTCTACACCTGGGGACAAAACCTTAAAGAAAAAATAAGAATTGCCCTTGAAAAATGGGAAAAGAAATTTTAAAAATTAACTTTAGGACAAAAAGAGAAATGGCTTGAAAAGACTGAAAGATGAAAAAAATGAAGTTAAAAATGAAAATAAAAATGGCTTGAAAAGAGTGAAAAATGAGAAAAATAAAGTTAAAATAAAAATAAAATGTAAAAATAAAAATTAAGATGAGAGAAAAAGTGTATTAGTTCAACAGAGCTCTATGAAACCCAATGGAGTCTATTAGCTTCACTTCAGTTTTATTAAAATCTATTAATTCTACATAATTGCATACAGGGATTCTTTCCAGGAAGTTGTTAAAGAACAGATGCTATATCTGCCTTGATTCTATAAGACAGTTTTTTTATTAAGACACAATTCAAAGGAACAATTACTTATTCCTTTGAATGGTGTATTTCAGTATAATTTGAAGCCAAACTTTATGTTGAAATAAACTTAAGTTCACTAATTAAATACATTATTCTTAATGTCTTTAGTGTCTAATTTCTCCTCTAGATTTCCTAATCTATACAGAATTCTTTCATTAAAATACCTTAAAACAATTTGGAATTTACATTGGGAAATATGTTAATTAGTACTACTCCAATTGACAGCCTTAAAAACCCTTATTTAGCTTAAAAATTAAACCTATTTCAGTATTTGAGATATGACTGAAACAATAAAACACCTTTTCCGCAGGGTGTCGGCATTTCTCTATTATCAGTATTACTACTTCATTACATGTTTTTAAATCCTTTAATGTTATGAGAAACTAATTTCTTCCAACCATGTTTATTTGCATTTCAATCCTAATGAAGTCAAAATAAAATAGCTGGAGCAAGGACTTTCACGTAACCAATTCAGTGAAAGGTTTGTACCACTAATTGTACAGCATGCCGTAGGTCGTAGGAGAGTAATAGAACAGAAAGAAAATGGATTCTGTGGCTTATTCTGAAACACAAACACTTTAAATCTATGATGGATTTTATCCATAATTAGGATGGAAAAGTAAATCTCAGACCTGAGTAGACCCCATAAGGAATCCCTCTCTCTCTCAGCTGGGCACCCCAGTTAATCCAGGTTGCTTTTAGCAAACATGGCTAAAAGATGTCACCTGTTTTAAAGGCTATGGCTTCTTTTGCCATACCATTGCCCACCTAACAAAACACCCACTGCTTGGGCTCAAAAAACCCACCTATATATGTTAAAAGTAAATAGTTTTAAAGCACTGTTAGAATTTAACATAGGAACCAAGAAAACAGTGTTTTCTGGGTGTATGGCCAACAAATAGATAAGAAAAAACATGTGTAATAAACATCTTTCAGTACAGAAATAGTGGCACCAAAAACTGACCTGTCTTTCAGAAAAATGGGTTCAGTGTTTCAGCTGAAATGGGCCTACTAAATTTAGGCCTAAATTTCCTAGCTACAATTGGGAATCTGTAAACTGAAAAATTGGTACTGGAAGTACCTGATTTTACAAGTATTTGGGTACCTAATCAGTACCCAGGCAACCTGCTGGGTACCAATGTGGTACCCAAAAATGTATTATCCGTGGGTACTAACTTTAGTACCCATTTCAGCTCTAAATTTAGTACCCATTTCAGATGTCATCATCCCTGAGCCATGGATGATGCTTGAAAACCCTGGGCCTCAAAGTAAAATTGTGAGAGATGGTAACCCCACTCATGACTCCCCTATGCCTGAGCAACAGACTTTAGATGAGGCCTCCAAATTAACTCAAACCCAAAGGTAGGGTGGCCAGCGGTCCAGATTTGACCCGGCATTTCTGACAGCTTCTGCTGTCCAGGATGCGAGGGAAACCGGACCATAGNCCACCCACCCACCCAGTAGGGTAAAAACAAACTTTAGAATTTACTGGTACATATAAAAAGCAATATAAGCATAGTTTACACCAAGAACCAAGAGGTGGAAAAAACCCTTTGAGCAATTGCGAGTCAATTCTTTGGACCTGGTAGTCCATTTGGAACTCGTCTCTCTACAACTGTAACTATCTGATGTAGCAGGCAAACTAGCAAAGTACTCATGCAGGACCGTTCTGGTCTGATCTCCATAGGGGATGTTTTTCCTATGGGGTCCAAGTTCTTGTCCTGGCTAGGCCAGAGTTACTGCCAAGCCATGCAGTCCATGTGTGTCTCAGGCAGAGAGGACATGAGTGTAGCAGAGTGTGCCAGAGAGTGAGCCCAGAGTGACCGGAGAGAGAGAGACCCAAAAGCCTCTGGCTCAGTCCTTTTAAAAGTTCCCTTTCCCCTCCCTGTGATTCGTTCAGCAAAGTCACCTGGCTCAGGTACAGATTCCCCCTGACCAGTCCAAGCCAATCAAGTTTCTGCCTCCTGCCGGCCTTAGGGAATTCCTTAGGAATTTCAGGAATGTGAGTTATAGACATGTGCTGGTTTAGAGGCCTAGACCTCTGTTAAGCCTGACTCACAGTTTCAGGCAAGTGTCCTTGTCCAGGCAAGTGGCATTTTGCCACAAGGGGACTGCCCTTGCATCCTATGATTCTCTCCACTTCCTTCCCAAGAGCATTTGAATTTCTTTGGGGTGGGAAGGGGGTGAAAGATTTCTACCACCATGTTCCCCACTGCTGTTGGGTAAATTCAGATATTCCCATAGGAAGAAAAATGGTGCTTTCTCTGGTGGCATTGTCAAGTGTGGGGCCTGAGGGAGAGGCCGAGTGATGGTCAGGGCTGGACCTTTGGCAGCTGAAGGGTCTCACCTCAGTTTGGGCTTTTATACTCAATGGCAGTACAGTACCAGCAGGAAGCACCCTGCCTTATGCACTGGGGCTAGAAAGACTGGCACAGCGAGATGCCTTCTAGCCGAATCCCCAACACCTAGCTCAGCAGATGTGCACACTTTCTAAAAAGTTTCTTGGTTGATACTTTACATGTGCTGTTTAGTGAAAACAAAAAAAACAAACCATGCCCCTTACCTGCCCACCTCCATAAAGCCCCAGGCTCTAGGAAAAGGGTTGGATATAAACCAGTGGGGGTGGAAAAAACATGTTGCATGCACAGACCCTAAAGAGTTCGGGGGCACAGGCCAGGCCCATGTCTAATTTTGAACCCCCATGGCAAGAACTGAAATTAAAGATGAAACTGTCCACTGTCTCTGAACTGGTGTGGCGGGGGGGGGAGAGATATTTTAAAGCTCTGGTCCTTTAACAATGCTTTGATGTGTCTCTGTGTCAGGGAACAGATGTTCTTTGGGGTTATCAGATTAGAGATCTTGCAAATCCCCAGCCCCACCCCCCCTTTCCTTTGCACCCTTGCATTAAGGTCCCTTGGTGCTCCCTCCCCCCCGCCCGCCCGCATATCTGTTCCTTGGCCCTGATGTCCCCATCATGCTTAGGTCCAGGGATTTGCACCATCCAGTCTCAGCCAGTACACCCCCATTTGTAGACTCTTTGGGGCATTGGGATTCTGGGGGCAGCGAGCTTTTCAGGGCAGAATTCTCTGAGAAGGAACCTGTGCCTCCTTGTCTGAAACTTCCAAGCTGCATTCTCTTCAGTGGCCAGTTGATGGCACCAGAGTACGACAGACGCCTGCATCCGTTCTATTGGATTAGCCAAGGAGCCCACTGCCCAGGCCTCACCATGGTTTAAGACAAGTGTTAATAATTATTTACTAGTCCTCAGGAGCCTCTGATGTTTGCAGGCTACAGGCAATGGGCTTCATCTCCTCACATTGGATTAGCAAATAAGGTATAAGATCCATCCAGCCAAGGGCGCTCCTTTGTTTTATTATTATTATTATTATTTATTAAGGAGCCACGATAGTGGCTCCTTTAGTTAAGGCAGAGTTAACTCTCTTCAGTAAGAGGCCCATTGATTTCAATGGGAGTTCTCGGGGCAATTTCCTCTGACTTGCAACCAACGTTGACAGGGTTTTCTCTTTGATCTACTTAGTAAGAGAGAATCTGGTTGCATACAGAAGTCAGGAAATGGTCAGGGTATGTGCGTCTCATTTCACATTGTGAAATGGAGTAGTAGAAGATGTTTATTTTAGGTTTTATTTGTGTGTGTGTGTGTGTGTGTGTGTGCTTTTATGGAACTTAGCTCACTCATGTGCAAAAGGGGTGGCACAAATCTGCCCCCTGCTGACTGCTTGCGCTGCAATAAACCCATGCACTATTCACACTGACATGACACTGACTCACAGCCTAGTCAGTGTCATGTCAGTTACACAGTGCCCCACTTTCCCGGCTCCCGGAGAGGGGAGAGGAGCGGAGCCGGGGAGCGGAGTGCTGTGTAACTGACATGACACTGGGCATTTTTAGACACACATTCAAGTTCCAGATGTTTCAATCTTCTGGGTTTACAAGTCCACAAGTAAGTTCCGGATTCATTCTTCACACAAACACTGCCCTGAAGCAGCCAAAAGTAACCGCAGCTGTAAATGTGACAGGCTGCCATGGAAATCAAGTGACCACAGCTGCCTGGAGTAAAGCAGTTTACCAGGAGAACCT